>JAFIRS010002957.1:0-167658 GCA_018342105.1 Gonioctena quinquepunctata
AATATGTAATTCACCAAAGTCCTAAATGTATAGTACCTAGTAATTTTGTGCTTGACTGCGAGCTTATATTGATTAGCCTTCCTGGTATAGTGAAATAAAAAAAGAAAATTAAATCTGATTCATTGGAGAAAGTGATACAAGAATATCTATATTAAAAACATATGTGCAAAACACAAAGTAACGACAATTTATTTCGTCGAAATGAACAGAAATGATAAAAGAAACAAGATAATGTACAAGAACTTACTTATTGGAGAAGAAGTATCAATCAGAAAATTTGTTTGGTGAATGAACACTTACTAATTCAAAGGAAACTAACAAAAAACCGAAAAACCCAAATCAAGAAGCAATCTTTCAATTTATAGGAAACATTATAGTTTAGTCATGATTAATTGCAAAGTCGGCAATTCCCGTTTGAGAACCAAATGAAATCCAATACTTGATCTAATGAATAGCATCAAACTTGGAAATTACAGGAAATACTTTGTTATACCAAATGTATTACAAGATTTTGAATTCTTCAAATATTGGATGGTTTCTGGAAATGATGATAATTTACAAATTCGTTTTTCAAGCTTGGTAATTGAATTTTGTAAGAAATAATAAATGATTTAATTTTTTTTGTGTTATTCCTTCCCATTTTCTTTTGTGTTGACCAACACGCTCTCCATTTTTGCCAGGTGTTTTTACTACTACACTTCGGCACTCCCATTTTATTTCACAGAAGATTTCAGTTCAAAATGACATGGCTTCCAAACTCTCAAGAGCAGAAATCAATTTGAGTGCACAGTTCTTTTCAAAAGAAATTTTGACGGAAACATTGCATTATTCACATAATTGATGCAAATATTTTTTTTTTTTTCGATTGTCGCAACTACATTTTTTCGAGATGTGTTATTTGAAACAACCAGACTGATATAACAAAGAGATATATCACCTTAAAGACAGATAGATTTACATTGGATAAAAGTTTGTTTCCAAAAAAATGTAGCCACTCTTAATCATTATATTACCTCCAATACAAGTATTCCAAATCCATAATCCTGAATCCTCCCAGATTTGCACTCAAAATTTTTGAAATGATTGAGTAGGTAGGTATCTAAATTATGAATTTTGGTCATCATAATTCTTGATTCCCAATACCAAAAACCCTCAGAAAACAATTCTACATATAATTGGAGCAGCCATAAGAATTCTCATTCTGAAATATTTCAAAATATATTATCAAGCAAACTATGTACACATATCAAATTTCAAGTATATAAGGAGAAGTGGGTAATTTTTTCCATTTTTGAACCGGAAAGACAAATGGAGTAATAAATTAAAGTCATTGAAAATGAACACTACACAAAAGTTTATCAGTCACATCACAAAATGATAAATATCTACTAAAATATTCGAATTATGAGCTCAGATCGTATTTCTCCAAGAGCCCGATTCCAAAACAAACAGAACTGAATTCCAGTTGTATTTTCAAGATGTACAAAAATAATCGACAAAAGGCAAAACAGTCGTTACAATAATTTGTTTTATTACTGGTGGTTTGATTATTATATGGGGAGCAATAAAAAATAAATAGTTAATTTTATGTATTTTGAATGAACACACATATTCGCTATGAAATAATTCAAATACATTTATTTTTGCATAGCTTAGGTATTTATTTGTTATCTGGGATGGGATTCTCCTCGGATGTGAAGGAAACTCAATCAGTAATGCCGAGAAAATGCATTATGCAATCTAACATTTTAAAGAGAATATGATTATTTTTGGAATTAGAAATTCCTAGATTTATCATAATGTGAATTCTCAATGTTTATTTGTTTCGAGGAATATTGTTCCTACTGAGGTACATAAATTTACTAACTTCATGCTAGTTAACTCTTATGTTTTTTGTTTCTTTATGGATTTTATTTCGATACGTTTCTAAAAAACAGGTTAAATGAACAAAGACATCGATTTACACAGCCAGATAGATTTCAGTTATCGGCAGCTTCCACAAGCTGTTGATAGATTTTAAATCTTGGAGGTAGCTCACTTTTTCGTCTTTGGTGAAAATTTATATGTTTTTCTGAAACTTTGTATGAAAGCATACAAACCGTTTGGTATTAAAATTGAGTAACTTATTTTCAATTTTCTATATTGGCGCATTTTTACGCCGCTCAAAAGTGCAAATAGATTCACGGGACATTGCAGAATAAAAAATAAACAATATTCCATTTTCACAAATTGAATGCCAGAATTTCGAAAAAAAATCCCTTTTTTGTGAGGATGGAAAAATCTTTTATGGATACCTCTTGGTTGTGTGGGGTATCCATGTGTCCTTGCGCCTGAGCCTCAATTGTACCCACTGAAAACTCCAGTCCGTTGGCTCGTCTGGCTGTGACCTCCGATGACACTTGCGCCTTTTGGCCTTGAACAAGTTTGTACACGTCCTTTACTGGGTGACTGCTGTACAGTTATGGTTTGCCAACTGGTTGCTCAAAAGTAAACTGTCTTCTGCCATCTAGAGCTCCGCAGTTGCACAATAGACCTTTTCATTCGAGCATTTCAGCGGTGCGAATGCGGAACCAACGTTCACTTGTTCTTTTCTGGAGGGGATTCAAACATTTTTCGACGAATGAAATGATGAGAATAAATGTCACTTGTCATCAAATTTTTGAAACATTCAGTGTCGTTCGTTTGGTTCGGTAATGACTTTAGGAATTTTTCAAGTGTCGATTTGAACTTTAAACAACTTTTTTCACTTCCCGTTCAGTTGATTAGCCATCAACCTTCCAGTTCAGTTCAAATTGGTTTTTGTGGTTGTGTTTATAATAATCATGGTTCGAAAGTGCATATCCTGTGAAGATAAATTTATCGAGAACCACCCGAGATCTTTCCACCGGTAAGTTTCGCTGTTGATTTTCATTACAATGTTGATGAACTGAGTGTGTGTGTGAATAAATTTTGGCTTTGGAGTATACCAATTAGCCAGACATTTTTACCTTTTGAATAGAACTCAGACATTAGCGTATTTATGCAGGTGATTGTTTTTTTTTTATTAATTTTTATTCTCTGCAATGTTTTATACAATTTGTGTTTCACATCCGATTATCGGTTACAATATTTGCGTTAGTATTCATAAGATTATAGATTACAGTTTCATTTTACATCTTGTTATATAATTATATATAATTTTATATGTTTTCCTATTATCGAGTGACAATAAATAATTCAGGTTGATTGGAAGGGATATTTTGAGGAAGTTTAATTCAGAGTACAGTTTATTAATACTTATAGACTGGAGTGGACACTCCAAAATTATATGGTTAAGATCACCATACCATCCACAAGTACAATTTGGGTTTCCGGCTAGGCCAATTTTGAATTTGTATGCTGGGCACAGGGCATGGTTAGACCGTACCCTATTTAATGTATTAATGGAATTCCTATCATTTTCCTGTTTGAACCATGTATTTCCAGTAATATTGGGAAACAGACACTTGAAGTTTTGGCCTGTTTCAGAGTTGGTAAACTTATTCTGCCATGTTCTTTCTAATTCTTGTCTATAGACTCTGTTCAAGTCCGAGTAAGGTATGAGAATATTATTCTCCTGTTATCGTTGCTTGTTTTGCGAATTGATCAACTATCTCATTTCCTTTAATGCCGGAGTGACCTTTCACCCAAGCTATATCAACTTTTCTATTTTGTGAAACTATTTCTTTATGAATTTTGGCAATCTCAATTTCCAATACGGAAAACTGCTTGTGGTTTTGGATGTTACGAAGACTGTCTACCGAGCTCTTGTTGTCTGTGAAAATAATAGACTGGTAGGTATGTTGTGTGATTATATATTGCATAGCTATTAATATAGCTGTCATTTCTGCAGTATAAATTGATGCCTCCTTCGGTAATTTGTAGGTATGGAAATAGGTGCTGTTAGAGTGGTAGAATGCGAAACCTGTATTTTCGGATGTTTTTGATCCATCTGTATATATAAAATCTGCGTTAGGCCATCTTTCATTGATATGTTCAACAAACTCTTCATTGAAATGTGTTATACTTTCGTCTATGTAGTGAACACTCATTTCATAGGATATTAATCCGTACTGTTCATTGAAGTATGGTAGGTAATTTGTCCTGTGGATTATTTCTTCGTACTTCGATGATCTGGTGAAACTTTCTACTAATAGAGACATCTCTTTCTGGTGCCAATATCGATGAGTGAGTGTGAGAACGGTAAGTTCATGGGGTTTGCTCAATAAGTTGGAATTTTTTGCCAATTTTTCTGTGACAAATTTGTCACTCAGAAGTTGTCTTCTCAAGCCCAATGGGGGTTCTCTGGCTTCTGCTTCTAATATTGTGATGGGTGAAGATGTAAGAGAGCCCAAACATATTCTTATGCATTTGTTTTTAATGACTTCCACTTTTTCCAGTAGAGCTTCTGAAGCGTTTCCATATAGAGTACTTCCATAATATATGATTGATCTCACAAATGATTTGAAAAATATAAGGGCGATATTTGGGTCTGCTACCCACTTAGTTCTACAGAAGGTTCTGAGAATATTCAGGGAATTTTCGCATTTTCGTCGGATTTGATTTACATGTTCCTTCCATGATAGTTTCCTATCAAGCATGATACCTAGGTACCTGACTGAATGTTGTATTGAAAGATCTCAGGGTCCGATTTGTACATGTTCTGGATATACCGTCCTCTTCCTGGTGAATACGCATATTTCTGATTTGTTTTCCGGAATTGTCAGTCCGTTTCTATCCAACCATTGTTTGGTGTTTTCCATCTGAGTATTTAGGTTTTCGAGCGAGTTTTCAAAGGAGGAGTTTTGGGCGTATATACAAATGTCATCTGCATACTGAATTTATATCCAGACATGTTTCTAACTCTGAGGTATATACAATGAAGAGAAAGGGTCTCAGAATACTCCCCTGTGGTAAACCTGAAGATGTCTCGCGTGGATCGCTTATGGACTCATTTATTTTCAAATATATTCGTCTTTCTGAATATAGTGAGATTATCGTAGTACATGTCCTTGAAGGAATTCCCAGTTTTATTATTTTATCGAACAGAATGTCCAATTTAATATTATCATAGGCTGCTTGCATATCTAAGAAAACTGCCGTGGTTGTTTCATTTCTAGTGAAGCCCAGCTGTACGTCAGTAACTATTTGCGCCACTGCATCCTGTGTAGACCTACTCCTTCTGAACCCATATTGTGAAGCGGAGAGCTTTGCGTGATGTTCTAACCAATGTTCCAGTCTATTTTTCAGCATTCTCTAGAAAGTTTTCAGGATACAAGATGCAAGCGAGATCGGACGGTATGAGTTCTCTTCTTCTTTCGGTTTTTCATGTTTTTGAATGGGGATCACTAGGTAATCTTTCCACTCTGTTGGAATTGCTATTTCATTTTTCCATATTCTATTGAATATGTTGAGCAAACTTCTTTTGAGGCCTTCTGGTAGGTGATATAACATGGAATATGTAATGTTATCCTTGCCTGGGGCAGTATTACTTGTCTGTTTGAGGGCCCTGTTGAGTTCCCACATTCCAAAGTTATTTGATGAACTAAGTGTCCATTAATCAAGTCTCTCTAAAGTTTCATCAAATCCTATTTCCATTCCTTCTTTCACGCCTTTTGAAGGTTATGATGCAAGTAGTAACCTAGAAGTGATTGTCTGATTTTCAGAGTGATTGGGAAACGATAGCTGGGGAGCTCCATAAAATAATCTAAGCTCTCTCAATTTGTTTGAAAAATAATTCTGTAAATACCATTAACAATTTTTTTTGATTTTTTCATGACGGCTATGTATGTTTCAAATCGAGTTTATCCCATCAATTGTTCAAGATTCCTATAATCAACGTCATAATAATTTTAATGGAATTATAACACAGCACTAAGCTGTAATAATAATATACCTAACAATTTCATAGTGGGGAAAATTGTATTGTGTATATTTATTGTGAAATTTTGAAACCACTTCATTCCTTTGTTGAAAATATAAACAGGATGTTCAGAAAATCAGATGTGGAATCATCTGCGAATGTTTCCCTTTTCAACACTTCATTCCATTTTGAAAAGTGAATACCTATGCAATTTATTAACCTGATATCAATGTTATAGATTTTCTGCAAAACCTAGGAGAACTCAGTGGTCATTTTTTCTGGAATTTGGAGGGTGTTGACCATTGGTAAATTTGTTTGCTCAGATCATTTCACCGAAAAGACTTTATTACGAAACCTGGTGGTTAAAGATATTTGAAGTTTGGTGCCTATCATTCATCGAAAGCCTCCAATTAGAAAACCTCTAAAAATGTGAGTTTTTTTTCATTTGGTTCAGTAGGTAGAATTTTATTTATATCAATGAGAAACTGTCAATATAACATATCGATGGGTTTTTGACAAAACATTGTAAGCCGCAAATTTGTTGAAAATCGGATTTTTTAACCAAATTGTTAAAATACCAAATTTTACTTTTATTTATGCTCTCTTGGACAAATTAATAAGCCCAGTTTGGTTCAACAAAATAAATATTGCATATTTCATTGTAAACGCCAATATTGTCGTGAATTGGGGTTGTTCACGGCTAGCTAGGTAGATTCTGATCCTTTATTGATTGAAACACTTTTGTAGAAAAATAGTAAAACAACATTTATTCAAATAGGAACAAGAACAATTATTGAGTGAATGAATCTCTTTCATTATGTTATCTTAATTCAGGCACAACTGAAAACTGACTCCCCGATCGAACCATCAGAAGCTTTTTTTAAGAATCGTTATATGTTTTTTACATTGAAACTTTGACACAATAAAACAAGGCATCTTCCGAAAAATAACATTACTTTGTTCAAGTTTAAAAATTAAATTAAATAATGTATTCTACGGGGTGTTCGAACATTTACAACAATATGCTACTGGCTGATGATCGTAAATGCCAGAAAACCCTGTCGGTTACGATTCTGTTTCTGTCGCTTATGATCATATTTTATTCCCATGATGACAGAATGACATAACACGTGAAAACCTAATAACGATAACTGCAAAGTGGAGTGCACTTTAACCTGAAAATTACGCTTTGTCAAACGCAGAAATGACTGTGTTATTGAAATACTCCACTGCAAGCTATAGGTCCCTATTTGTGCTTATCGTTTTTTGCAGTGCTGGGGAGGTACGTTTGCTTGTATTGACATGCATGCTTACCTTGGATTCTGATAAGTTTCTGTGACGATGTTACTCTTTATTTCAAAGTTTATGTGCCTGTGGTCGGAGCAACTCTCCTCTCATTCAATTATGTAACGAAATTACGTCAAGTACCTCCCTCCTGTTCTTGAGTCAAAGTTTGGTTTGTTGCCTACATTTAGAATACCCTAAAGGATTTTTCTCCTCTACAATCAAATTTTGGCGCACAATTACGGTATTCCGGTTGTCACGAGCGCCACCTTCTGTTTGACATGTGAGGGTCACTTACTCCTGGTAGTCGTCGTGAAGGAACAAAACACTCCAGGGGTCACTATGGCACTGACAAATCAATGAGGACAGATGGGTAGATTTTACTTGCCCTCAACTGGGCTTGCGACTTAGGTGTCGGCTGCGTAATTACTCTACTCAAAGCAATAAACTAAAAAAATTAAATAACCAACTCAATCCAATTTACTTTATTCTAATTAGAAAAAATAGTACAGGCGGAACGTCTGACGGCGCGGTATCAACTAACAAAACGGAGATTAACGTACAATAAAAAGCAGGGAAGGTGTGCCAAGCTATAGGATTACCTCAAAACCCAAAAGCGTATACTAACGGGTGCTTTCAAGAGAAGTATGAAAGCTCAGAACAGGATATTAACGCCAGCTTTCGAACGGTTTTTGATATTGTATGATATCGGCAGTGCTATCACCTTCTCTCTGCTCGCGTGCTTACAATTCTTACAGACACTACTCATCTTCCATCTCTCCTAATTCTCTCGCTTGGGTGCGGACCAGTACTTTGCGGACTTACAATTTTCAATTACCTAGACCATGTGTCATATCATAATTACCATGAAATATTTTCTTACTGGTCGTCTGGTGGCACGTGACGTCCCTTCGGATGGCTGCGTATGGCGTGATGGACTGTTGTTCGGCTCAGGCACAACTAATTATATCAGTTCCCTCTCGTAGAGATTCCAAATACTTTCCCCCTCTGCCATCAAGACGGTTGAAGGAAAGTGACGTAGCTGGGCTCGTGACATCTGGCTTCGGGTAGCGGTGGACGGTCGCTAGTCTGAATCATAACTGACTCTCGCAATTCTCTTTTGCAGAGATTGCAAATTAATATCCCACTGATATTCTTACGGTCCGGCGCAGTCCTGTCTTTTTCGATTTAGCATATTTTTTACCCAAACGGACGGTGTGTCGTAGCTGGTAACGAATTCCCTGGGACAGCGTTGTACCGTGTATCTCCTTCGTTGGCCGGCGGCGTGAGTCTGATTTCAGTGATTTCTCCTGTTGATGCTTTGCAAGAAATCAAAAGGAAGAAATATTTCCATTGCCCACAATCTTACTCAAAAGCAGAAGAGTGACAAAAAAATTCCCAGGAAGCATCTCTTCCTTGCAAAGGAAGATAAATACGTAGACTGCTAGATACAAGGAAATGAGTTATTCGTGAACGGTTTGTCATACGAAGTAGATGATTTACTGGAACTCAAAAAACACAATAAAGTGCTCCTGCGACTCCAACCCCGGAAGAAAATAGACTAGCAGAAGAAAATCCTCAACTTGCGGCAGTTGACAAATTACAAGGGACCCCAAAAACTTCGACCAATAAAAAAATCCCGCATCCAAATCAAACTATTCAAGATGAGATAACCAAACCAAGAACACGCTTTGTGAAATTAAGTTAAAAAACATTTTGATTGTTTCCTGCCCCATGTTGTTTTGTTTTATTTTTTCCCCAATTACTAATACTGATCTGAATAGACTCTCAGTTGAAATGGAACAGTACATCCGAGAATTTTAAATAGAAACAATAGAAACTTTTCTACAGGATAACAATGAATTGAATAAAATTTTAACAGTGAATGAACATCTTAAACATTTTACTATCACCCACAATAATAGCCGAAGTATCAAATTTTTTTTTGATGAATTTAAAATCTTTTTGAATATTATAAACCCAAAAATTGACTGTATCGTATTGACGGAAACATGGATTATACAAAACCCTAAGCTTTCTAACATAACAGGATGTTTCCACATGACAAAGCTATAGTATAGCGAAACAGGTGTCGTGGGTTTTGTAAACCAATTTTTGTGTAAATAATATTGAAGTATTTTTAGTTCACTTCAATTATGGATTTTCATCAAGTATCGGCCGCGTCTAATCAAAAAATAAACTCAAATTCAACCGATGCACCAATGTTATGGAAAATAGTTAAAGAAATAAGTAAAACAAAAAAAAGTAAGCGCTACATAAAAACAATAAAAGACGAATCGGGGGAATTGAAAGATGATAAAAAGCAAATAGCCAATGAATTCAACACTTTTTTCACCCAAATAGGTGAGAAAATGGCAAATAACGTGAAAAACGACCCTAGTTACAAACCGCATAGAGCAGTTTCTATGAACTCGTTTGTTTTATTACCAACCGATAATGAAGAAGTTGAGAGCGTCATCAGTGAACTGAAAACAAAAAAAATCTGCAGGTGTAGACGATATCAAAGCAGAAACTATCAAAGTAATTTCTACATATATTCTAGAACTTCTCACATACATTATAAATGTGTGCATGGAACAAGGTATCTCGCCCAAAGCGCTTAAGGAATCAATAGTAGTACCATTTTACAAAAGAAGAGATGAGACAGCTTCACTTATTATAGACCGATTGCTCTAATAACGGATCTATCAAAAAATTTCGGGAAAATTAAAAAAAAAACGGTTAGCTTCTTATATTTCCAAATATAATCTAATATCGAGTATGCAGTATGGTTTTAGAGATAATCTCCCACCCAAGACGCGTTGTTGGAAATAACTACGAATATTTCTTCTGCTCTGGATGGAAACATGCCAAGTCTATGTGTATTTATTGATCTGTCTAAGGCGTTCGACACTGTGAGCCATAGTCTCCTCTCACAGACATTGGAAGATATTGGCATAAGGAATAATTGTTTAAAACTATTCGAAAGTTATCTCGCCAATAGATTCAGAGTGGATGATGTGCAAAGCGATCAAATGCAAATTGAGTATGGAGTTCCTCAAGGGACTGTTTTGAGCCCAATCCTTTCCAATATTTACATCAATGGCATGTTCTTTATCGGGAGCAGTGGAGAAATACTGGGATTTGCTGATGACACCGCAATATTTTTCAAAGCAGACACCTGCAATAATTGAAGAACACAGTAGAGACTGACCTTCCTTCTATAAAAAAATGGTTAGAAAACAAATTACGTACTGTCAACCTGCAAAAAACCTACTACCTACCTTTTAGCTGTAATCGGTCCAACATGCCATCATTAGATAGCCTCACGGTTACCACAATGGGTCAACAGTATATATTCCTGCCTGAAATTTTTTTAAAATTTTCTGGGAGTAATAATAGACACGAATCTCAAATGGGATTCCCATATTTACTATGTCTGTAATAAGTTACGTATGATTCTCTACAAGTTCAAATATCTGAGAGATATATTACCTTTCCATCAACTCAAAGTACTATACCATGCATTAGTTGAGAGCCACTCGCGATATTGTAGAGAAGGGCATTGAAAACACATATTCATCCTCTGGAAATACTGCAAAAAAGGTACCTCAAGCTGATTATGTTCAAAGACTATAAATATCCATCTGAAGAACTATTTCATGAAGCACATGTATTCGATATTCGTCAGCTTTTTTATAATAATATCAATATAAAATACCACCAAGAAAAACATATTAATTCAAACCTACCCAATCATAATTACCAAACTCGGAAAAAACACTATCACAAAATCCCACAAATGCAGAAATCTATTGGCCAGCAGTCATACCACTATATGGCTCCGAAAATGTATAACTCCATACCTCTTCATATACAAAAAATTGATAACTTGATACTGCATAAGAAAGAGTTGAAGATCTTCATTCACAGCCAACCTAGGGGAAAAGTTGCCGACATGGTAATGAGATTTTTATTTTTAAAACCCTATACTCCGAAACTTTGGTAACGTAGTCTAGCTCTATATATGTATCTTTCCTTGTGTGTATATACAGTGCTAGTCAAAAGTCCGCTCCCCCCCTCGTATCTTTTGAACGGGTATACTTATAATAATGAAATTTGGAGGGTGGAAATAAACGGATGTAGGCTTCTCAACTGGTCATAACAGGTGACGCAATAGTCATAAATGACGTCACAGGGCCACTGTGACCAATAATTTTAAATGGGACCCTATGGCAAGTGACAGCTCGTTTGAAAGGTATTGAAAATACCTATTCAGTCATACCAATTTTGTTTGGGTTTCGGCTGATTTTGATTGATAAATTGAAGAAATACGAAAATTATAGTTTCGCATTTAATTAATAAAGATTTAAGAACCAGTTCTTATAATAAGTGTTCAAAATGTGCTCCATCTACTTCCTGGCAGTAATGCATCCTATTGCTAAACTCTTGTCGTACTCGTCCCAGTGTGTCAGCGGAAATTGCCCTACATTCTTCAACAATTCGTTGTTTCAGAATGGCAATACTGTCAGGTGCTGTAGCGTAAACCTTAGATTTCAAGTACCCCCATAGAAAAAAATCTAATGGTGTAAGGTCCGGTGACCGAGCTGGCCATTCGATCGAACCTCGTCGTCCAATCCATCTACCACGATATTCTTCATCTAGGTAACGTCTTACTGCACCGTAATAGTGTGAAGGAGCACCATCTTGTTGAAACATTATTTCCAAGTTGTCGAATTCATCTGGATTATCTTCTAGAATTTCAAGAAATAACGACTCAATATCATTTTGTAACATCTCCAGATACAATTCACCGGTTAAGTTAGCATTGAGAAAAAGTGGCCCAACTATGTGGTTTCCCAAAATACCTGCCCAAACATTTACTTTTTCTGGAAATTGAGTATGTTTTTCACGAAAGATGTGAGGATTTGTGTCACTCCAATACCTCACATTTTGAGTGTTAACATTTCCATTGAGAAAGAAAGTACTTTCGTCACTAAAACAAATTGTCTGTATGTAGCCTGGTTGTTGGTTCATTTTATTGGACATAGTTTCACAGAATTCTAGTCTTCGGTCGGGGTCATCATCTGAAAGTTGGTGCACCATTTTTAATTTGTATGGATGAAATTTGTTTTTAGCCAACACCCTATGTACTGTCCTTTGACTGACTTCACAGATAGACGCAACTTGGGCTGTGGAAGAAGTAGGGTTTACTACCATTTCTCCAATTATGTAAATTTTTTGTCATCACTAATTGTTGGTCGACCAGATCGTTTGGCATCTTGAACACTACCTGATGCTTCAAACTTCCGAAGAAGCTCCCTCAAATAAACCCTCGATATAGGGCGATCGGGGTACCTCTCATTAAACAGTCGTTCCGCTGCATGGAAATTGTTTCTACATTCACCAATTATTAAGATAGCTGCTACTTTGTCGGCTACAGTACGTACCATTTTGCCTATGTAAACACTTAAACGTCTCGTTAAACAATAGCTTAGGTAAATTTTCAAGGTATAAACACTTTTGACAAGTAGAGAATTCAAAAACGTCAACCTTTTTGACAATTAACCAGAGGCGTACTTTAAAATCTTTATTAATTAAATGCGAAACTATAATTTTCGTATTTCTTCAATTTATCAATCAAAATCAGCCGAAACCCAAACAAAATTGGTATGACTGAATAGGTATTGTCAATACCTTTCAAACGAGCTGTCACTTGCCATAGGGTCCCATTTAAAATTATTGGTCACAGTGGCCTTGTGACGTCATTTATGACTATTGCGTCACCTGTTATGACCAGTTGAGAAGCCTACATCCGTTTATTTCCACCCTCCAAATTTCATTATTATAAGTATACCCGTTCAAAAGATACGAGGGGGGGAGGGGACTTTTGACTAGCACTGTATAATCTTCGGTTTGGATTTGAATTATCTGTGAATTTCAACTCATTAGCTCATTTATTATTATCATTAGGTGATTGTCTTATATTCTGATTTGTTTTTTTGTGTGTTGAGCACTTATCGATGCATCCGATGTCTATTCATCATTATTCATTGTTTATGTATCTGTCTTTATATGATTTGAATAAATATCTATATTATTTTTATATTTGGGGCTTTTGGTTGTTTTTTTTAAAGGAAAAGTAGTAACTCCGTTGAAGTCCCACTGATCTGCTATACAATAGTTCTCCACTTGCCCCTCCCAGACCTTCTATTTCTAGATAATCCCTATCGCCCCCATTTTCCTGAGGGTGGCACTGAAAAAATAAAAGTTTGAGATGGTTTCTAAGGGAAGGAATGATTACAGTTACTTCATGTACCTTTAAAGGCATCAAATTTTTCGGAATTTGTTATCATCAAACAACCTAGATAATAGCTGGGCAAATCAGGACAACTATGTTATATAGAGTGATTCACAGCAATATTTGAAGAAGTTTTGAAAACAGGACGAATAAAGTTTTCGAAACGCATTATTTGAATATTTGGTTGCTAGGCAACGTAACGATATTAGAATAACTGATTATTCATATATTTTCTCATCACGGGATTAAAAGTTTTTTTACCCTTCCATGCTCGAACACAGGTTCCAGATCAGTTCTTCCCGTTTTTAGGTTATAAAAAACATCAAGAAATATAAAGTTTCGCATTCCGAAAAATTTGGGGAGCTAGTTGAGTCAGCAAAATAAATATATTTCAGTCCTGTTCATTGAACATAGGATTGAACATGATCCTGAAATTATCTCCGTTTTTATGGATGAACTTGGCAACACTGATAACGAAGTTCGAGGATTGCAGTCCGAGCAGCCCCAGGTAAAGCACGAACTTCCGACTTCCGTAATTACAATTTTAAATTTGCCCGCACGGAATAAACCTCTCTAAAAATGATGTTGCTCTCAATGTTATGAATTCATTAGCGGTCGGCCTGCAGAAAACTCAAGAAGGTTGGTATTTAGAATATATCCTTCCTACCAAGAGTTTTGATTTTTTGGTTAAGATCGAATAATGTTTCATCTTTAGAGATTTACCATCGATAACATGAATTAGTTGGTATCAAAATATAATGAAGTAAGTAGCGGTACAACCGAATAAATAATATGACTTAAAGGAGAATTTTACCTCCAATTCATTTCCCCGTGAAAAACGAGAATGTATTCAAAATCTCAGAATAGTCTGATCATTTATTGGCGTCACGGCTTACATCTGCCATACTAAAGTACAAAAGATACATACGAAATCTATGCCAATGGCGTTTTATAATGATACGAGTTTTGATTATTAGATATACATAAATAGAAATATTCAATATCATGAAGGGCATCGCGAAAGAAAGAAAAGTTAAAATTCCTGAGAAAAAGAAGTACATAATAAAGTTCTTATCGGTATTATTCTATTAAAAATTCAATTTGGTCTTTTCAGATGTCACACCAGTTTTTTTCTATCAATTTCATGAAACCATCACTGAGTATTTCCTAGAAAAAATTCCCAGTGCATTTTATGATGTGGCTAAAAGCACACACTGAAGATAATATTAATTTTCCTCTGTGTTAACATGTTGCGCGATTGTTTTATATTTAACATTTATGACACGCTCTATGTGTACCACGATTGGTTTCAAAGTAAACACAATAAATTTAATGATTCTTGATTATTCTCGTCATGTCTACAATCCAGAAATATCTCTGGTATGAAAGTTGTTTCCTTAATATAACCATATATTTTTATGTCACATTGGCATCACATTTCTGATGACACTTTCAGAAAAATCAAGTTGGGCTTCTCCTTAAAAACAGTTTTTGTTCTTGATAATCTCTAAATGTAACTTTTAACGAATCCATCCACTGTGATTTATAATCCATGCATATATCAGTAACAGTCATCAAAAGAGCGACAGAGCATTCAGAAAAAAAACTTGGAATTCATGAAAACTTTGAGGTCTTCTAGCTCCATGCGAAAAGTAATCAGCGATATAATAGTATATTATGCAACGATCATGTAATAATAGCCATTACATGATCGTTGCAAACACTATTTTCTTTACGACCAATAAATAATAAAATAAAAATAGGAATTTCTGGTGGTGTACAAGATAATTCTTCACTGCTCGAAACACTTACTTTTGATGCGTTGTGATTGAATGTCAATTAAAATTAAATGTCAAACAAGTATGTGGAAACATACCACAAGTACGTGTTTCTATAGGCCGAAAATTCGTTTCATAATGAAAAGTTCGTGTTTTTATTAGCCAAAATATGTTTCGAAATGAAAATCCGTGTTAAAATGGACAATAATCATAAATCGGTAGCAGATATTTGCAGGAATTTCAGCAAAGTCACATTTGCCGCGTTCAGGTGATTGATCGTTGATGTCGAGTTCGAGTCATCAATGAGACATCACCTGAAAGTGTTGTGAAATCGCACGTTTTGAGAACACAATTCGCGGGTAGAAAGCCAAGAAAAGGAGGGTTTTTCTTGGGTGTTAGGTGTGTAGTGAAGAAGAGTCGGTAATTTAAATACATACTGTAATTGTTATGTTTCGATTTGAAAATTCAAACTTTTTCAGACAACTGTAATCTTCGAAAACAGGTTGAACTGACTTCAGTAGTTGCATCAAATATTACATTATTTAAAGATTTTGTGTAATTCAATTTTTCAGTTTCATTGTGGTTTTTTGTCTGCCAATTGGGCGGTTAGGAGGGGGTTTCCACAACATTTTCATTTTTATTTTCATCATCTTTGACAAAGTACGGTACAGCTTATGAAATATTTTGTTAAATTTTGGTGTTGTTTGCACATGGTTGAGCTGAACTTGTGTAACTATGCAACTCCAATGAATACGGGCTGTTTTACTGGGAAAATAGTAATCAAATACAACAAACATGATATATTGCTCAATGGTTAAAGTAGACGGGACGAAATAGGGGAGCCGATGTGATGTATCTACATACTTCAGGTTTATATTTTGATTCGATCAATATATTTTGGTTCCATTAGGTAGTGGTTGAGTTGGAATTGCTGGGGAACAAAAAACAACGAATGGGTTTTTGCACCAAGCAATATTAAATTTTTCTCAAAATCAAATGTAACTTATATAAAATGAAGTTTGTAATTGTGAAGCAGTTTGCATTTGGTCTCTATTCAACTTGGAAAGAACCCTTGAATATTGCTTTCTGCAAATGGCATCAGGCGAAACAATTTTCGATTTTCTGGGTCCAAAACTGTATTTTTTACATCCAGATGTTTTTCTCAATATTTGCACATAGCTGCTAAGTCAACAACAACAACTTTTAAGGTATTCTCAAATTCTCGTTGTTTATTTATTTATTTAATATAATACATCCAAACAGATTATAAATCCACTAGCTGGAGTATATAACGGTATTTTGTTCGATACATTTTTAGTTTATGGTACATATGTTAACAATAGTTGGTTAACTAACTGGGTTAGTGAAGTGGAAAATATATCTACACTATCTAACCTATTGAATTGTCTGCTGAATTGTCTGCACATGTGAACCAGAGGACTGTGGAAATGGTGGTAGGTGTTAGTTACAACGGTGTGGAAAGAGATGTTGGATCTCGAAGTAATTCGTGGCCCATTAAAATTAACAAGGGCAAGTAATTCTGGCGAGTCAATTAGACCGTGTATGACTTTGTGAAGGAATGTAAGGTCGGAGATTTCTCTACGTTTCCTCAGAGTAGTAACCTCAGATTCTTCGAATAGAAGTTGTTGATCATAGTTATTCGCTGGGTAACTGCCGTGCTTTTTAAAATAGAGAAACTTAAGAAATTTATGCTGAATTTTTTCTATAGAATCGATATATTTTTTTTGGAATGGATTCCAAACAGTTCTGCAGTATTCGAGCTTTGAACGTACTAGAGAATAATATACTTCTTTCATTGCATTGATAGAAGAAAATTATCTGCTTTTGCGAATAACGAAACCTAATAGTTGAGCAGATTTAGAAGTGATATTTTCTATATGAGATACAAAGCCTAATCTCTTGTCAAACAGTACCCCTAGATCCTTACATTCACGCGGTCGATTATGATATCATTCAATGTATAATCGTGTTCCATTGCTGATAAAATTCTTGCATAACTTTGCATTTGTTGACATTGAGAGGCAAGTTGTTGGAGGTGCACCATTCAGTCAAGTGGTTGAGATCGTTCTGTAGAGTATTAACGTCAGAGTCGTTTTGTATTGATCTAAATATTCTGAGGTCATCGGCAAAAAGTAGTTTGTTAGAACTAATTAAATCACAGATGTCGTTGACGAATAATAAAAACAGAAGTGGTCCTAAGTTGAGGAACCCCAGACGTTGCCGAGAAGGTAAAACTTTTTTCACCTTCGTATTCTACATGAAGTTTCCTGTTTGACAAATAGGACCTCAAAATATTTCAAATTCTTGTAGAAAACCCAAAATTTGGCAGTTTATGTAGGAGGTGCTGATGAGATACTCGGTCAAATGCCTTACTGAAATCGGTGTATACCTCGTCAACCTGCATTTCATTATCCAGGGCATCTGACACGAATTGAGTAAATTTGCATAGATTTGGAGTTGTTCCACGTTTTTTAACAAAACCATATTGATGTTCTGACAGTGATGTTCTTACATGTTCATATATGATATCAGATGAAATGATCTCAATTAGTTTGGAAAAGACAGATATCAGTGTTCGCCGTTTGAAGCTGTAACGAATGGACTGCTGTTATATCTGACATCTGGTAGTTGACGGTTGTCAATTGAGCCTAGTGAATGTTGGAAAAGCAAATCTGTTTCCTTATGTTTATGATGTAGAAACGTCAATCTCATTTTACCAATTGCTATTGATTTCGGATAATCGAAAAAATATACAATAGGTTCTAAAAGTAGGAGGCTTATAAGGTATAAGGTCGCCATTATGGTAGTCTTTCACTGGCTAATATCCAGTTATGGGCCCCGAAATAATTTATAGTTGCTTCCTGTTAAGGGCTAAGAAGTTTGCTGTTTATTTTTCTGGCATAATCCTTTGTTTTTTCTTTTTCGTGTCTGTTTCTTGGAATATTATGCCGGAAGTATTTGCTTTTCTCGTGGATCCAGTCTCCTGTAGACGCTCGTACTGTAAATATTGGCACTCCTATCTGCTTCGTTTCTGATCCTTTTTTGGCAAGTTTGTCGGCTCTCTCGTTACCTGCAATTTCCTAATGTCCTGGCACCCAAATCAGCTTGACATGGTTTTGTTTTGCCAGTGCTCTCAGTTCCTCTTTGTATGTCCATACCAGTTGGGACATTCTGGCTACTTAAATTCTTCCGTATCACCTGACTGCTTGACAGAATATGGATCTGCTCCTCTTTTATGGCCCTCCCATCATTTTCCACCGCAAATTCAAATATTGCGTAGACCTCTGCCTGAAATATAGTGGTAAAGTTATCCAGTGAGTACTGGAAGCCAGACGTTGGGTTTTTAGAGAACACTGCATACCATTCATGGGGTAGTTTATGGACAATCCTTCTTTAGTATGTACTGTTGGAAGTACAATCATCAAGACTACTTTTTGTCTTCATACTGTATATGATAAGTTTTGTTTTTGAGATCTGTCAAGTTGTAGTGGATTAAAAATATGTTCTTGATAACGTCAAGTTCTAATAATTTTTTTCTGTTTATTTCTCCAGAGCATTATATTTTCTGACAGGTTATGGGCCCAGACCCTGAATAACTATATGTATAGTTGCTTCGAGGAATTCTAATTTGCGCATAAAATATATTTCTGAAGATGTCAGATAATTTGGAGCACAACGTATCCATATTTCACAAAATTAGCGGGTCGAGAGAATGATCAAGACTGGAAATTTGGAATGGAACTATACCTAAGAGGTATTAACTTGTGGTATGCTGTTATTGGTTATCCCACGGATGATAAAATCGACGAAACCACCAAGAAAAAATATGATCAACGAGCTCTCACAAAAATTGGGCTGATGGTACAACCATGTTGTTATCCGCACGTACGCAATTGTAAGACAACTAAAGACGGAAATTAGAAAAAGCCGAGGACAAAGGTTTGAAGAGAACAATACAACTATATCGTACTATGTGTTCATTGATACTTGAAAACATTGGTTCGATGGAAATTTATGTTAATCAATTCATGTCCCTGCAAATGGCACTGTCCAGTATGAATAAACCAGTAGAAGACAAATTTCTTGGTGCTGCCATGCTAGCAGGTCTTCTTCTGAATATGAACCCATGATTATGGCAATGGGAAGTTCTGGTGCTGAAATGAGCAGTGATTTTGTAAGAACCAAACTATTGCAAGATGGGAGAATAAGCATCAAAATGCTCAAGATTCTGTTTTGTATGTCAAATCTAAGAAAAAGCCAACTGGAAATCCGAAATGCTGGCCATGTGGTGAAGTCCAGCATATCCTAAGAGATCTTTCACGAATGATTCTTCGATCAAAGAGAATGTGTTGAAGAAAAGTAATCACAAGTACTCAAGAAAGCCTAAATCAGAAAAGGCTTTATTGAATGCATTAGGTGTGTACACTGATAGTAATAGTTGGTATATCGATTCAGAAACAACAACACATATGACTTCTCGCAAGGACTGGTTCTGCAACAATATCAAGGAAACAGTGTCAAATTTAGAAGTTATTGTTGCCAATGATGGAAAACTTCGATGGGAAGGTGTTGGGAACATCCAAATAAATCTTAAAAATGATGTTTTTTCCACAACTATTTGTGATGTTATTTTGATTCCTGGTTTGCGGATAAATTCACTTTCTGTAAGCAAGTTGATATCATATGTTGTTATTTTTTATAAAGATGGATGTGAATTATTGGACAACAATGTGAACAGTTCAGTTATAGAGACGGCAATAAATATTGGAGGTATTTATCGTCTTAATTTTTCTGAAGATAATTTTTCTTACTCAAAAATTGATCCTTGTCAAATATTAGCGAACGCTGTCATTCTTGACAACCATGGTCTTAACAACCACGGTCTATGGCACAAGTGTTTGGTACATTTATATCGTATAAGCATGAGACTTTTGAGAGATAACATGGCTATAGGTGTGAATTTTTCAAATGGAGATGAAAATAGGCAGTGCGTTCCTTGTATAGAAGGAAAACAATCTAAGAAGCCTTTCAAAACTTCTGGAAGCAAAAGAGTGAAGGCAAATCTGGAACTTTTGCATGCTGATCAATGCGGTCCGATGTCTGTATCATCATGGAGTGGAGCAAAGTACATGTTCACCATTATTGATGATAATACTCGAAAAATCTCCGTTTACTTCGTGAAATCCAAGGAGGAGGTGAAATCTGTTTTCGAAGAGTTTCAAGTCATGGTAGAAAATCAAACTGGTTCAAGAATAAAGAAATTGAGAAAAGATAATGGTAGAGAGTTCGTCAACCATTTTTTTTTATAGTTATCTGAAATCACGTGGAATTATACATCAAACTACTATAGCTCACAATCCGCGACATAATGGTGTTGCAGAAAGGACAAATAGGACCATCATGGAAAAGGCTAGATGTATGATGCAACAAGCTGATTGTATTTCGCAGATGAGGGCAGAAGCTGCAAATACTGCCGTATGTTTGAAAAATCGATCACCACATAAGGCTGTACCCAGTGTTACTCCAGAAGAAAAATGGACAGGCGATTAAAAGTCTTTGGTTGTTGAGTAAAATATATCCTGAAAGGAACAAACATGAAAGGGAATTTCCAGATCATGTTCTGTACAATACAATATGTTTCGAAAATACTGCATGTAAACCTGATAATTTCCATGATTGTGATTTAAAAAAAAACTGGAAAAATGCCATGAAAAAAGAATACCAGAGTCTTATTGACAACGAAACTTGGGATTTGGTTGATCTACCTGCCAATAAGAAAGCAGTCAGCTGTAAATGGGTTTATAATTTGAAATCAGGTGCCCACGGAAAGAAATGCAAAGCTAGATTAGATTTCAAGAGATCTGAAAACGAACCCTGCTTATTCTTCAAGTTTCGAAATGGTAATGTTACCATTGTCGCCTCGTATGTGGACGATTTTTTGGTACTTTCGAATAATCCAGATGAAAAGCAATCGTTGAAGATGGAGTTGGATATGTTGATGCTGATTGGGCGAACGACGAGTTTGACAGAAAATCCTACACAGGTTTTGTTTTCAAATTCGCCTATGGAGCGATAAGTAACTTAGGAAAGCAGAAAAACAGCCCACTCATCAACGGAAGCCGAGTATATAAGTTTGACAGAGGCATGTAGGGAAGCTGTTCACCTCAAACGATTATTGGAAGAGAAAATTGGTACGAGAGATGGTATTATGGTTTATTCTGATGATCAGAGCACTCCCAAGTTGTCTTCTAATCCTATTTTTCATAATCGCTCTAAGCATATAGATGTTAGACATCATTTTGTGCGAGAAGTTGTTGAACGTGAACTTATCAATTCGAAATACATTTCAACAAAAAATATGACCGCAGATATTTTAACAAAAAGTTTATGCAGGATAAAACACTACAAGTTTGCCAAACAATTGGGTTTGTCATTGTAAGTCTTTTGATTGAAGGGGAATGTTGGAAGTACAATCATCAAGACTACGTTTTTGTGTTCATACTGTATATGATAAGTTTTGTTTTTGAGATCTGTCAAGTTGTAGTTGATTAAAAATATTTTCTTGATAACTTCAAGTTCCAATTATTCTTTTCATGTTTATTATTCCGGAGCATTATATTTTCTGAAATGTACCTTTTCTTTGTAATGTACCCTCCATACAAAATTCAGGCATGAAAAAAATTTCGAGCAAAAAGTAAATAATAAAAGTAAAATGTTTTGCCGGTCTTCTTTTTATAAATTAAGAATTTCAAAGTATTCAAATATTCAATGGATATTTTCAACTCCTTGAGATTCTAATTTAGAAGAATTTCTTTATATATATATATACATATAAATATATATATATATATATATATATATTTATTTATATGTATATATATATATATATATATATATATGTATATATATATATACATATAAATATATATATATATATATATATATATATAAAACTAGGATGTGTTAGAAATTTTCAATGACACGCCAGATTTTGCAATGCTTTTTTGGATTCTGTATCAAATTCTGAATGTAGCGATATAACACACCCATAGTTTCCCTTAACTACTGATGAAAAACGGCAATTTTATTGCATATTATGAAGAAGACCATGAATGTCACAAAATAAAAAGAGTATTCATCGATCTAGCAGAAGACCAGATTTTAAGAAACTGCATTCAATTTTGTGTTGGTTTTCGTAAAATTGAAAAATGGTTCAATTTTATACTGACAGAAGATTACCGTCTGACAAAACACTCACTAGCTGAGCCAAATCTCTGTCATGAAATTGATGTTTCAATGATGAGGGATGCAAACAAAACAAAAAAGAGCTACATATGGGAATCATATTGTTGCAGTTCTAGATCAAATGGTATTGGAACCACATAGTTCTATCAGAAAAGTAGCAATGGATTGTGATATCTTGAAATCGTCAATACAACGTATTTTGTCAAAAAACAAATTCTATCCCTTTGGTTCAAGAACTACGACCTATATTGAGGAGATGCTGATAGGAGATTGAACTTCATTGCATGGTTTTCCTCCCGTATTCATGATGATCCGTTTCTAAACGAAATAATATGGAGTGATGTACCATGATAAAGGTATAATAAACAAACATAATTGTCCCTAGTGGTCTGACATGAACCATCATTAGATTCAAGAAACGAGATTTCAATCTGTGTGGGGATTGAATGTTTGGTGCGGAATCATTGATGGTTACTTAATAGGATCTCATTTTTTCGAAGGAATTCTCAGTGGAGAGAGCTACTTGCTTTTCCTCTAATATATGTTTGCCAAATCTCATGGAGAATTGCGCAAACAAACTCAACTCAATATAATGTTCCAAGATGGGGCACCTACGCATAATAATAGAATAGCTACCCAATATTTGAATGGAACTTTTAATGGGAATTGGATTGGGAGAACACCATGGCCAGCTCGACGGCCATATATGACTCCACTGGATTTTTTTTGTGGGGATATATCAAAGACTTAGTTTATATGCGACGTCCAGAAAATGTAGATGATTAAAAAAATAGTATCACAAATGTTTGTACTTCCATATCGCGAGCGGCGCTCTTAGCTGTCACGAACCGAAAATTAACAAAAAGATACTATGTGTATTCTACGTGAGGGGAAGCAATTTGAACAATTCATGTTGTCAGTTAACTTTTTTCGTAATTATTATGTTGGTCGAGTTGAGTTCAAAGTAAAATATGTTTTGTTAACTTGAAACATTTGTTTTAGTATGTATTTGTCTGCGATTATAGAGTAACACACACCTGATGACATTGAAAAGGAAATGCAATTATAACTGATAGATCGATTCAACTCATATTCATTGCTTTCAATGATAATAATAATAATAATGATAATGTTTATTCACATGAATAGAAAATGGAATGTTTTCAAATTTGCAAATAAACATAGTTAAGTCACAGAAGTGGATAATAGTTAAAACCGTTTACTACTTGTGCGTGACTGTGTATGAAATTTGAGTTATAATGAATGATAATGAATAATAAAAAAACATATATAAAACAATAATAACAATAAAATATAAGAAAATAGTTGAAGCCTAGCAAAACTAATGAATAATGGATACTAAAGCTATTATACAATGCCGAACAATACAAATGAGCATACAATGCGAAACAATATAATAAAATTAATGAATATATAGAAGCATATTCACCATCAGGTATCACTTGAGGAATAATTGACATATATTTACAAAATAAATTAAAGTTGGAAAAATCAAAACAATGATGATATGGGTAGTTTTAATTTAAGATAAAAAACTTATCTGTTGATTTATAAGGTTGTTAAATTTTGATCTTTCAGTTTTCATAATCCATATTTCTGCCTTTTTTTTTAAACTGTAATTGAATTTTTTATGGAGTCCGGAACCATGTTATATAACCGAGGACCCAGGTAAGTAGCACTTAGTTGCCCTATAGCTTTGCTACAGGTAAGGTAACACTATTATTTCTTTTCCTTGTGTTGTGGTGATGTGAAGGAGACCATAGAACGATATTTTCTTTTTTTATATTCTTGAAGATATTTAAACAAAAAAGTTGTCTTATTTCTAGGAAATTGGATTCTCTATATAAGTCTTCGCTTGGATAGGTAAGGGGTTTATGGTATATTATTTTCATGACATATTTCTCTATAACATTCAATTTTTCCAGATAATTGTCATTTGCTCCACCCCATCCTACAATACCGTACTCTAATTGGGACTCAATTAGTGCATAATATAAGGATCTTAAATTTTTGATATCTAGAAAGTGCTTAAGGTATTTTAATCTATATAACAATCCTCTCAACTTTCCAACCATATTTTTCATTTGAAGGTTCCATCTAAGATGACGGTCTATTATAATGCCAAGGTATTTTATAGATTTGTCTTCTGGTATTTCATAGCTGTTCCCTATTTTGGTTGGTCCCATATTTGGGAGTCAATTTGTGTAGGAAGAGAATGGTAAACATTTTGTTTTGGTTAAATTCAGAGTTAATTTATTACCTCTAAACCATTTTTCTATTTCTAGGAAATTAGTTTCCACAAGGTTATTCAGTTCTCGCCATGTATTGGATTTGTAAAGAATGGCTGTGTCGTCTGCAAAGCTCAATACTTTTTCTTGGGTTTTTATTTCTAGTAATCTATTTTTATATATATATATATATATATATATATATATATGGGGAATAACTATGAATAATCATAGGTTGTCATTTCAAATCCTTCAATGTCACTCGAAGCGTCAAAGATATAACACCATTCCGATAAATTTTTACATATTTTAGGTTTTTTTTTAAGTTAATGTTTATTTATCATCCACTCAGATTACTGTGAGTGCTTCCTTCATTTTAAGTATTTTTTTCACAATAATGTCATTTACATATTTTAGGACCCTGAAGAAGTTTCAAAATTGAGACGAAAGCTCGGTCCATCGTATTAAAGAGTTTTTCATAGTTCAACACTTGTGCTGACTGAAGATCCCCGTAATTCCCCACTGTTCATACCAATTTCCAGTCGTTATTTCTAAATTTATATATATATATATATATATATATATATATGTGAATTGCATCAGATTATTGATAGTGACATCTATAATCTGTGCGGTGATATATATATAAATATATATTATTATGTCATATAATTATAATATTAATTGTTTTTATATAATGAAGATTGCTAATAATTTTTGCTATTCTTTGTGAGCCAAATTGATATGATATAGATAGATATTTTCACCCTGTATGTATATTTTGTATGATGTAATAATAATTGCTAGCGAACGTCACTGTTCTCTCGTCACGCTGCTGCCAATTGTTATCACTTTTCTCACCACGGCTAAGCACAGTTGGTACGCATCTTATCTCAGATAGCCGGTTCATGCAATAGAGCCACTAGCCACTGCTGTCTAATTTCAATTTATTCAATGGTCATTGGTATGATTGTTGATCATTGTAAGAAAACAAGCAACAAAGTATCGAGAAGCAATTATTTCCTTTATTCAGGAAGACTTAATTTTACCTGGCCTACGAGAAATGACTTATTCTAATGTGAATCTACAAATATTCACGGATAATCATAAAAATCAAATCATGGATGGATAGACACAACCTCACTTTTTCCTTGAGAGTGAAGTTTTCTGTTATAGTTCAAAATAAAGTGAAATAAAGTTCTTCAGATGTGAGATACGTTATTTGTGAAATTGTTCAGGACCGGATGTGCACTATTGAAGTTTTTATACCCGGCTGGAAAAGTCGGTGTTCAAGATATGCCCTGAAACTGGATCCCTTCTCACTACAAGCGCTATCAGGAACTCCAATACCAAAAATCAGGAACCATACAGATGCAGAAATCAGCTTTGGACACTTGGATATGTTGTATAATTAAGGTAATATTGGTTTTTTTCTTCTAATGTTGGAATTATTTCATTTTCATTTCTCCCACAATGTTGCGTGGCATTCCCTTCTGAATTTATTTTCGATCTCCTTGTCGCTTTGTTTTTTGCTCCCTTGGATACCAATTTTCCTTTTTTTTTTTATTTGAATTTTTGAATTCGCGCACCAAATTGTCACATTTCATTGTTTGGGTTCATCTTATATAATTTATATATACAACTATTTTTCCATTCTTATTACCATGTACAAATTTCAATAATAATTGCTTATGACATCACCCCGTTGTTATTCTCTCACAATTTCCAATTCTCCATATGACCATGT
Source organism: Gonioctena quinquepunctata (assembly GCA_018342105.1). Classification (NCBI taxonomy): domain Eukaryota; kingdom Metazoa; phylum Arthropoda; class Insecta; order Coleoptera; family Chrysomelidae; genus Gonioctena; species Gonioctena quinquepunctata. The sequence continues at coordinate 26,507 of JAFIRS010002957.1, forward strand.
ATTCCCTGATTGGCTATTGTCATCAAGAAGTTTGCTGTTCTACCATTGGCTACTTTTAGTTATCTACAATCTCATATACTGTATGTTTCAAATTTATACATTTGTAGATCACATTTTATTCAGGAAAACTTTGTAAATCTAGACTTTTTGTTGTCTTTTGAAGAATTATGGGTTGTAATCATTCTCACAGTGTATGAAATTGATTGTGTGTATAGTATTTTGACATTTTTATCCATCCATATTATACATAGGCTTACAAATAAATAGAACTTCCAAAATTATGTAAAAACAATCTCTTGAAACCAATACTTATTTAGTAATTATTCTTTTTGTGGGTTTTTTCTTCTTAAAACTTATAACTGGCATAACATAACATATCAATATATATATATATATATATATATATATATATGTATATATATGAAAGAGAGTAATATCGAGGGGACTGTTAAAAACAAAATGGAAGGAATTTGATGGACATAGCCTTCAGAGAAAAGTGTTAACCGTAGACACGTGTTTCGGGCTCTCGGCCCTCATCAGTACGGTGGAGAAGTGCAAGGATGAACAACACTTGGTAGAAAACGACAAATCAACGGAGTCAACAAACAGAAGCCAGCCGCTCATTTGTGATTTCGGTCAGCAGACCCTGAATTCCAGGGCAACAACGAACGTCACCACGAAGGCAGCTATAGCTACCTGCGTGACATCCGAGTCCAGGAATATAAATATGAAAGAGAGAAATATCGAAGGGACTGTTTGAAACAAAATGGAAGGAATTCAATGGACATAGCCCTCAGAGAAAAGTGTTAACCGTAGACACGTGTTTCGGGCTCTCAGCCCTCATCAGTACGGTGGAGAAGTGCAAGGATGAACAACACTTGGTGTCTACGGTTAACACTTTTCTCTGAGGGCTATGTCCATTAAATTCCTTCTATTTTGTTTTTAACAGTCCCCTCGATATTACTCTCTTTCATATTTATATTCCTGGACTCGGATGTCACGCAGGAGGCTATAGCTGCCTCCGTGGTGACGTTGGTTGTTGCCCTGAATTTAGGGTCGGCTGACCAAAATCAAAATGAGCGGCTTCTGTTGTTGACTCGTGATTTGTCGTTTTACCAAGGTTGTCATCCTCACTCTCCACCTACTGATGAGCCGAAGCCAAACACGTGTCTACGGTTAACACTTTTCTCTGAGGGCTATGTCCATTAAATTCCTCCCATTTTGTTTTTAACAGTCCCCTCGATATTACTTTCTTTCATATTTATATTCCTGGACTCGGATGTCACGCATGTAGCTATAGCTGCCTCCGTGGTGACGTTGGTTGTTGCCCTAGAATTCAGGGTCTGCTGACCGAAATCACAAATGAGCGACTGGCTTCTGTTGGTTGACTCTGTTGATTTGTCGTGTTCTACCAAGTATTGTTCATCCTCGCACTTCTCCACCGTACTGATGAGGGCCGAGAGCCCGAAACACGTGTCTACGGTTAACACTTTTTTCTGAGGGCTATGTCCATTAAATTCCTTCCATTATATATATATATATATATATATATATATATATACACATATATATATATCTATATATATATATATATATACACATATATATATATATATATATATATATATATATATGGAGAGTAATGGTCCCAATACCGTTCCCTGTGGAACTCCATAGGAAACAGTCTTATACTGACTGGTAACACCATCAATATTTACTCTCTCTTGTCTAACTTATAAATAATTGTTCATTAGATTGTATATATTTCCATATGAATATATTTTTTTTCAATAGTGTGACACCGTATCGAATGCTTTAGGAAGATCGACGAATATGCATCTGGTGGGCTTTTTTTATCTATAGCATCATAAATATAGGATGCTAATGCAAATATTGAATCCTCCGTCGATCTTCCTTCTCTAAATCCATATTGGTTTCCTGAAATGACTTTGTGTTTATTCAAAAATGAGAATATCTTTTTTTATCATTTTTTCAAAAAAATTTGATATATTAGATATGAGTGAGAGTGGTCTGTAATTGACTATTTCTCTTTTTTCTCCGATTTTGTACAGTGGTTTGATTAACCCGGATTTAAGAATTTTTGGAAAGCATCCTGTGACTCTAAACATTTATTTATTAGATAAGTTAAAGGAACTTTAATTTCATCAGCTATCTCTTTAAGTGTTTCAGAACGAATTTCATCATCTCCCGGAGATTTTTTAGGCTTGAGTTGCATTATTATATCTTCTACTTTATTCTCATTTGTTGGAAATATATACATGGTGCTTTCAACTTTTCTTTCATATCATCGAAATCTGAGGTTTTTTTAAATTTCACCTAGTTTAATATACCTAATAATCGTTGAATCTTGTACAAATTTCCAATTCGTTATGTATTATTGTGTCAACATTCAATTTTCTTTCATTTATTATTGTTTTATTCTTTGATTTATTACAAATTTCATTCAAAGTCTCCCAGAGCCCCTTTGTACTGTGCTTGTTTTTTCTATTATCGTATTACGTATTTCTTTTTAGCCATAATAATTAATTCCTTTAGGTTATTTTTCAGTTGTTTGTATTCTTCCCATAGCTCTATATGGTCGGGATTAGCTCGAACTTTTTTATATAAATTATTTCAGGTGTTATCCATTTGGTTCTTGGACGGTTTCTGTTTTTATTTTCACTGTGACAGTACTTGATGAATTTCTGGTATTTATTTTCAGAATGTTTTAAAACTTGTTTTTCTATATTGAATGTTAAAGCAATGGGAAAGTGGTCTGTTATATAACAATAAAGGATTTGAAATCAATTTCTTTGTCATACTTGATGGAGAAATGGTCTCTACAAGTTCCACTATTTGGTCGTGTAACGTCGTTTATGTAAGATCCATATGTATTCAATATATTCTTCTATTCTTTTGTACATTCGCATTCTGAGAGTAAGTCTATATTTATGTCTCCTGTGATTATTTGTATGTCACTAGTTTTCGTTGTTTCTAGATATTCAATCATTTTGTAATTAATCTGTGCTGGGCATGTGCTGGGAGATCTACAGAGAGCAGTAATTAAGCTGTCATAGACTTTATTTTTTACAGTTATCTGTAAAGCTTTTATTTCCGCGATATTTTTAACCCTATAAGAAAACTCGAGTGTTTCTCTGATGAATACTATAACTCCATCATTTTTATTTTAAAAGGATACCTCGTTGTATAGTGTTTGATAACCATTCGAATGAATAACTTCGAGATCGTTGACTATATATGTATCTATTAATATGATTTTTATTTTGACACATTCATGATCCTTTTTATAATATGCAATAAAAATGCCGTTTCTCATCAGTATTCAAGGAAAACAATGATTGTGCTATATCGCTGAATTAATAATTTGATGCAGAATCCAAAAAAGTATTGAAAAATCTAGGATGTCACTTGAAACAATGGTGTCGGTTCGCGACGCCCTAACGGATATTTTCCCGCGGATGATTATCTGAGTTGGGAGTGAGGTAAGATAAGGTTTTTCGGAATTCCTGTACTGAAACATTTTCTGCAACTGGATAAAGGGTTTCAAAAAGCGCTTAAACGGGTTTTTGAGTTGTTTTTGTTTTAGGTAGATTTCATTAAATATTTCAAGTTTTTTACAAAAATTGGTAAATTACAGGTAAAATTAAAACTAGAACACTTTGAATATAAAAATATAAAGAAGGTTTTGATCAAATCATTTAGAAAATATTTGAATCAATATTCAAAAATGTTATCTGATATTTGATAGATTGTAAAAACATAGTAGTAATGAAATTCAAGAATACAACCCCATATGATCTGACAGAATGCCCACTTCCTCACAATTACTCTCCATACTGATTGACGTTCATGAGCACTTTCAGGAATCTCTTATCGATCATAGATACTTTCCGGAAAACAATAGGATGTGAGTTATGAAAGTTTTTTGATATAATATGTATAGACATACATAGACAATGATAGAAAATTAATATTATAACATAATGTTTTTGATGCTAAATCTTCTTTATGTGTCATGGCGGACACATGTTTTTTCATGTTACTGATTTGTATCTTAATACCCAATAAAGACCCTCTTTATTATTATTAATTTTTATATAAGGTACCAGGATTTTCATTAGCTGTGGCATGGATATGCTCTGTTACAAATGTTGTTGCAATGTGATCAATTTATCTGCCAATCTTCCCTTAATCCCAAACTAGTTTCAAAGTTCCCATGTTCCATTTTACCCTTAGGATTGCACCGACGTTATCACCCTCAGTTACAGGATAATCAGTTTTATTATCTCATGCTAATAAAAACACACCCATTTCGCAAGGAAGACATCTCAATATTTATCATTATCAATTTGCCCTTACCTTTTCTAAATCAATTTAGTCAACCCGCCCATTTCGAAACCGAACCAATATTCGATTCAGGGGCGCGCGGCTATGGTAGCTAGAAGGGAGAAGTTAATACGAAAGGCATATTTGCAGAGCACTTTCGTTAGAGCCAGTGTCAACACAATAAAACCAACCGATTCCACGCCTTCTCGCGTCACCCCGACAAATTACCACGGCAACTGGCACGAAGAGGCGACAACGAAAACCAATTTCATTATAATTTGTGTTGACAACGGCATGTTTGCATGGCTTTCCGGTCTTGCCATTGCCATTAAGTTATTTATGTAAGCCGAAATGAAGGTTTATTGATTTCTCGACTGGATGAATAGTTTTGAGGTGATGCCTGAAGTGTCAGAATTTCTATCTGCTTCTGCTCACTTCTGATTATATATAGTAATTGTGTACTGTGTGATCAACAAACATACACTATTCTGAAAGCTCTGAGTGAAGTGAGAGGAATTCCAAGAATGGCCTACTCGAAGGAAAATACAGTACAGTGTCAATCGCCAATTTGCATTGTGATTGTTTCCTCCCAAACCGTTTTAGTCAATATTTTTATAAGCTACAATTTCAGAAATTTTGTTTGCAATGAACATAATATATTGGAAAAATGAAAATTAATTAGTAGCGGAGGCTTTCCACTATACTCAACACATCGCTTTTTCATAATAATCCTCGATAACGTGTCTATCGCTCTAATTACCAATTATTGGAAAAGCTCTACAAACGATCTTGGCATGGTTGAATGGCTAATATCCTCAAATTCAAATTTCATGCATTTTTGTCGTAATTGAGGTTTTTTGAAGGTTATATTATGTTTCTATGAACCTGGCGAGTCATGCATTGATATTATTGGGAAACCCCGATACTGTTCAATGACTGATTGTGGTATTCATTCGTAAAATATTTCTAATTTATTTCAATAGATGTCAACTGGCATTCATGAACCTAAGCGAAAGACTTTCATCACACATGCCGCATGGGACATTTCTCGAAATTTTTCCTAAAGCTCATTTTGTATTGTGTTTTGCATTTGTAAACTTGTTGGTGTGACCTATGAAAGGCACTAGACCGTGTTTTTCATTTAAGTTACGTCATTTAATTAGAAAGAACACATTACTAGTGGTTATTTTGATCATATATAACCTGAGAGAAGGGCTCAAGGGATATGACTAGGTAACTTAGTTGAGAAAATTTCGAAGCACTTTTAACTTTTTGGCTTAGCTAATTGATAATGTTCAAACCTTTTCATTTTCATAATTTCGTATAATTTTCGACGTTTGTTGAAAACTATCCACTTAATCATTGCTTTAACATGAAGACTTGGTTTTGAAAGTGGTATCTTGAAATCCAGTCTAAACTGATGGGGCGGCATATATAAAGAATGACGGTAGACTCTAAACTTGAATCACCGAGAGCATTTCAATACTTTAGGTTATATTGTCCGGAGAATGAATTTCTCTATGCAAACCTTTGACCTGAAGTAATTTGAATTGTTTTTACTTTTTTGATATAAGTTCACGGATTATGGTGGCTCTATATATATATATATATATATATATATATATAATATATATATATATATAATTTATAATTACTTATTTTTCCTTCTGATTATTATCAGATTGAAGTATTCTGTTTGAGTAGTACATGTTTTTCTTTTTTTTTCTTTGCTTTCCTATAGGTACTACTATCTTTGTTGAAATATTTGATGAAATGAGTACTGTTAAAATGTTTTCTGATCTGATGGACGGTGCGCATATTTTTTGCCGATGTTATGAATCCTTTGGTTAACACATGATTCTCTCAAAACTCAGGAGGATTGCAGCATGATGTCAATATACTGTTTATGATTGAGATATTGATTGTTATATAGTTAAATAATAAATAATGAGTCCAGAAAAAGTTAAATACTTGTTTTTTTTATGGTAAATATTTCTTGAAAACCAACCTATCCCTGAGATATCTAACTTATTCCAAATATATTTTCCACCAATCAAAATTAAAAACATTGAATAACTTGCTCATGCGCAAAAATTGAATATATTCTGAGATAAATCTTTATAGGTTATACTCATGTCATTTGTGATGAGTGGAAGACATTTACCACTCAAAAGATGTATTATAGTGAATAAACCAAAATAACGTGGCTGTTTATGACGAGAAAGTACCTTGTTATGAGTTCTGCGTTGCACTCACATAAATCCTGGGATGTTCTGGTGAATAGTTCATATGGATATCTCAAATGTTCAAATATAGAAATCCAAATTTTCTATATTTCTATAGGTTGTGCCAATTGAATGAACTGATCAAACATAATGACTATAATGGAAAACTCTACTACCAACCTTTTGGATTATCTGCGTCGACTAGAATATGGCCAAAGGTTTTCAAGATGCAAACCGCACAGAAAAACATTATAAAAACAATCATAGCAGGTATTTATGCAGTTTTTAAATATTATTATGCCCTATTTTATTTTTATTTGACATATCATAACAATTTCCCTGAAATTTATATTCGAGATTATTCTATTTCATTAGTAGAATCTGAATATCAATGTTATCACTGTACCAAGGTTGTGAATATTTCTTTTCTTTTTGTTTCAGATAAAACCTATCATTGGAAATCTTTGATTCAACGATGAGATGTAGTCACATGTTTATAAAAAACACGTTTCAGGCAATTGGCGATAAATATTTGAATCTTTAGTTGAGATAATTGTCTATCTACATTGTTTCATTTTTCCAGACGTTGATGTCTTTAAAATTGTGCAACTGAAAAAAAAATGCATTATTCAAGTTGTTCAGATGAAATAACATAATTTCAGAACAAAAATACATAAACATCACAACTTAATCATTGCAGGAAGAAAATACTTACGTATACTCACCGAGAGCTAGTTAGCGTTTCTGTTCAAGTTTTACCGTGAACTTGTAGTCAAACTGTGTAGTCAAACGATGAAATTCAGAAAAAAAAATCTTTTTTTATCACTTATCAGTCACTTTTCATAATTTTTCATAGGAAAAATATTATTATTGTTATTTCAAATAGACTATTAGCGCATACAATTGGTATATCAATATACGTGTAGTTCTCCCTGCGATTTATAGAAGGTATTTTATAAATTCAGATTGGTAGCAATAATTTCATTTGATGATACAATATAGTGTAGTTAGATCGTTGCAGCAATGCTTGGCCCAAATATTGTTTAAAATTCAGTGCCGATCAACATACCTGCCGGCTGTACATAGTCGTATTAGAAATGAAAGGGTATCAATAATAATATCAGGATCTATCAATCGAAATCAGAGTAACTGAGCCATTACCATTGTCATAGGAAGGACTTGAATCAATTTTCCAAAATGGCCTCCCTGTCAACTGGCATTCATGAACCTAAGCGAAAGACTTTCATCACACATGCCGCATGGTACATACAACATACAAAATTATTTAGCTCTGGGATGAGGTGAAGTGCTTTTCCTGAAGCTGATCCCACGAACCGTAAGTCAGTAAACTGCTCTCGCGTTAAAATATCTCGATCAATAATTGTCACCACTGATACACTAGTTGATTAAATAACTATTACATAATTGGGAATATATGGAAGAAAAAATATTAATAATTAGTAATGTTTTGCGGTATTGCAAAATTTCAAACCTCTGTTTCATGGCCGAAACGTCATGTATATATTATATTATTTCATTGTCTCCGACTGCCGACTGGAATATATTTCTAAATATTAGTGATCTGACGAAAATTTATTTTCTGAAATAGTTTAAGTTTAACAAAACGCAGGGAAATCAAATAATCCAGGATATAGGTTACTGAACCTGTTCAAACAAAGTTATCCAACCCATTTGAGCGATTAAATAATCCACGCTATATTTCTACAGGGCGCGTAACAATAACAAAACCACGAAAGTTTCATGAGGAGATTAGTTTAGATTCAAACACTATTAAAAGACGGTGTGTCTAGATTGTTTATAGAATTTTATGATTTGTTTTAAAAAGAGTAAGTGTGTGAAACCTCACACGATGCACCAGCGTGTATGCGTCTGAAAGTAAATACGGGAACCGATATTTACACCAGCAGCACAATAAAGTTACCGAGGGATTTTATAGACGACTATCAAACCAAATGTCTGTTTTTCCTGCGGTGAAATAATTCTTTCACAAATTGTCAATTTTTCTCTGTTGTTCGCTGCATGCCTGAAAAAGTGTTCAAGTGCGAGTGGGACCCCTGCGTCAGAGTTTCTATATCGAGTTCGATTTGATATGCGTAACTGCAGAAAGGACTATATAGGTTCCAATGTTCATATATGTGAGCGTTTTCAAACAACAGTGTGATCTTTTTCTTCTGTATTTGAATATAATTATTATATAGTATATTCCGATAAAATTCCCGACATTCGATAAATTTCTTAGATATTCACATAAAAATAATATTGACTCCAAATTCCATAAAATTCATGCAGAGTGAACTTTGTTAGTGATAGATTATTATGAATTTCTCAAAAATCAACTGACCTAGAATCATTGATATATTTTCCGCAAACCTTGGTCATTCGTCTTATGAAATTCTCAATATTTCATTAAAATTATTAATCTCGTCAGGAGAAGGCTGAAAAGTGAATAAACAATGGACATATTACTGAAGTTATATTTATATATATATATATATATATATATTTATATATATATATATAGCCCTCAGCGAGAAGTGTTAACCGTAGACACGTGTTTCGGGCTCTCGGCCCTCATCAGTACGGTGGAGAAGTGCAAGGATGAACAACACTTGGTAGAAAACGACAAATCAACGGAGTCAACAAACAGAAGCCAGCCGCTCATTTGTGATTTCGGTCAGCAGACCTTGAATTTCAGGGCAACAACCAACGTCACCACGGAGGCAGCTATTTGTCGTTTTCTACCAAGTGTTGTTCATCCTTGCACTTCTCCACCGTACTGATGAGGGCCGAGAGCCCGAAACACGTGTCTACGGTTAACACTTTTCGCTGAGGGCTATGTCCATTCAATTCCTTCCATTTTGTTTTCAACAGTCCCCTCGATATTACTCATTCTCATATATATATATATATATATATATATATATATATATATATATATATATATATATATATATATATATATATATATATATATATATATATATATATATATATATTTATATAGAAGGGTAGTCTTGACTGACTAGTTGAAGAATAAAAAAATCTAAATTCCATCCTCAAGATAGTTTCGTAGATTTTTTTCTATATATATATATATATATATATAAATATATATATAATAACCAAAATACTTACCAAACACAAAAAAAATCATTTTTTCATATCAATTTAAAATATGAGTTTGGTCATTTTTCGCTGAGGTAAATTTATATTTATTCTTCATTCAAGAAAATGATTTCCTTTTCAAAAACGTGTCCGTTCCAGAATGTAATCCCTCTGAATGGATCTCAATACAATGGCCAAAAATACGAAAATCCATTTTGTAAAGATAAACTATAGATTCCATAGTTCAAGATAACCTCATGATTAATACCACATTTTGAATAGAGAAACATTGTTAATTGAAAATTTGATTATTATTTTCGGAAACGAAAGAATCTACGAAAGCTATTTTTTGTAATATCTGACAGAAAACAACTACTTTCTTAGCTGGAAATTGAACTACATCTTGAAGATATTCTGAAATTAACCCGACATGGAAGGAAACAATCTTAAAGTGGACATTTTCATTTTGATTCAATCTTAATCGAATTAGTGATTGAGAATTTTCCCCTTTGTTATATAGTTGATTGTTGAATTGTGAAAAATTAAGATCGCCTGAATTATGTGAATTTATAATATGAAATTTAGGCATGAATTTGTTGAAGCTGTAGAACATACCTATGGTCAAACCGTTGGGGAGATATTAATGTGCTCTAACAATATTTCAAATGGAACTAATAGTTTCGCTTTCGTATTTTCATAACATATTTTACGCCATACCTAATATCACCCCTCTAGATGAGATATCAGATCATTTATCGAATTGTGTATTATATCAACATACCCACTTAGCATAAGTTGATCTGGAACCATGGAGATCAATTGAAAATGAATGCTAATATATTCAAAAATATTTCGTGCTCTCCCAACATATTTCATGCAAGAACTCTAATCTGCTTTATTCAACCCGAAAAGAAAAAGGGAACAAAGAGTGCAGTCAGTGCCTTGAGCAATCTGCTCCCTCATGCAATTTTCATCTTGTGTTTCAGGAGAACGATTTCTCCAAAAGGGCTTTTTACTCTGCCATCGCCTACGAGAATAAAAATGTCTTATTTGAATAAATGTATAAATTTCAGCTTTGTCGATATTTTATATCGGATACGGAAGTAGAAAACGGATACTTCAGATACCTAGGTTTGGAACTAAAATATTTCTATGGATCTTGGTTTCCTCTGAACTGAATTACTGAACTAATTATTATTCACACTTCACACTCACAACACAATAAAGTACTCTGTCAATGAAATGAATCAGTCACAGTTCACTGTCTGAAATATACCGCACTGCACTAAATAAATCTTCACCTTGAAGTTCACTCTGAATGAACCACTAACTGTCCTCCCGCGGTACGCTTGACATTTTATATAAACGTCCTTAGCATCTAGAAACTTCTGCCGTCTGTTCTCCGTTATTTCATCGGGTCGTCGTCTTTGTCGTCGTGTGATTGTCGTATATCACACAGTGGCGTACTGTATTTATTTTCGTTACAATATGAGATTGTTTCAAAATCCAGTTATACGCATTGTCATCAACCGCGTCTCGTGAGAATAGACTACTTCAAAAGTAATTCTCACAACTAAAATAAATAGTAATGTATAGTCCAAATGAGCCCATTAGAAAGCAATTTCAAGACGTTATGAGTGCTTCGGTTCGCTGGAGAGATCAGAACAACAACTTTTCCAGGTAACGTCCACCAGCTCTTCTAGCTTTTTGTTTATGCTGCTGGGTGATTTTTAGTTGCTACAGTTTTGCTGCACAAAGAAAGAAATGTATTTTATAGTAGAAATATCGTTCAGTCATGATTCATTGCGCTGCCTATTGCAGAATCATCATTCTTGCCATTCTTGCCATCGATTACTCAGGAATTGGATTGAGACCCGACACCTGTTTAATGAACGGCGATTACCTTCAATTTTGCAAATATTGTATTTCAATAAATGTACCTACTACTGGATAATTAATTTTCAATAAATAAATGATCCATGGAATTTTTAGCCCTGGATTCAATAATCTTCAAATTTCACTTTCAAATCAAATTTGAATTTTGAAAGAGAAATCATTGATGCATCTATTTTGTGTGCTAATTCTGAGTACTTGACAATAAGTATAATTGAACGCCGCTTTGACACCGGACCGTTGTGATATAATAATATGCAAACGCCACTCCGCATCGTGGCAAATCGATTCAATAACCAGCCAGCCATTTCAAAGCAGCATCGAGAGAAAATTGACAGAAAGAGTTGTGCTCCAGACCAGCAGCAGTTCCCCACACTGCGCTGTCAGCAGTCACCCGAAGCCAGACGTCATGAGCCAAGCTACGTCTAGAACCGTCAACCGTCTGGGTGAGAAATTCGAAGAAGGCAGGAAAGCGTAGGACCAGCAAAATAGCAGAAAGGATAAAAATTTGGAATGTCGGCGAGGGAGCACTGATAGAGAGTAGTAGTAGTATAGCCTAGCAGCCACCAACCACGTCACTCGAAGACACCCGAAGCCAGACGTCACGAACTATTTCTGAACTAGACGACCAGTCCGAAAATATTCCAAGTCGGTAATTATAATATTGCACATCGTCTGGATCTTTGAAAAATGTATGTTTGCAAAATACCGGTCCGCACCTGAGCAAAATATTAAGAGAGAGGGAAATACCAACACGGAAGAATAATGGATTGTTTAGACACCATCAGAACCATACAATGCAGAGAATTGTTTATTGTCCATTAGTTTCGGTTTTGCTAGATAGTAATTCCGTCAGCCGTTCGAGTTGTAATAATTGAAAATGAAGTTGAATATTAGGAGAGGAGAAAAGTTAGCTGAGATTTATTTCGTTCAGTGATAGTAAGATGAGTAGTGTCCGGTGCGAGATGAATACCAACACGGGAGAACAGTGAAAAATGCAGAGAACTTTTTAAGAAACTACTATCTGCATCCTGTTTTGAGTTTTTATACTTCAAAACTGCTTGAAAGCACCAGTTACTATACGCTTTTGGATGTTAAGATGATCCTAAAGTTTGGCACACCCTCCCCGCTTTTATTGCCCATTGATTTCGGTTTTGAAGCCCGAGTTGTAGTTATTGAAAATGAAGTTGGTTGAATTTAATTAGAGTTCGTTCTTTCCACGTTGAAGAGAAGGTGGCCCCCGAGACAACCGGAAACCCGTAATTGGGCGACAAAATTTGATTGAACAGGAAAAACTCTCTCTTGGATACTACTCAAGAGTATTAGTATTAGTTTTCGTGGTAAACTGAGATTATAAATACTCAGAACCGAAAGTCACCAGAGGATATCACTTTATTTATATTAGTATAGGATCCCGATATAAAACGACCTTCACCAAGATGTTTATTTGATGAAACATTTTTTATATTTAATTCAATATGTCAATAAATATATTGCATATGGGTTGCCTAACAAATTTCAGTCAGGATATGATTAATTAATATTTTTTTTTTACATTTCACCGGTTTGATTATTAGACAAATTCTATATCAATCGAAAGTATGAAGCCCATAGAATATGCAAACGTTAGGTTGCCTATTCTTTTCCGGTCACAACTCTCGGGTAGCCAGGTATAAACAGGTAAATCGATACTAGCATTTTGCACCGGTCTGATTATTGAACGACCTTCACCAAGATGTTTATTTGATGAGAAGTTTTTCATATTTAATTTAATATGTCAATAAATATATTGCATATGGGTTGCCTAACAAATTTCAGTCAGGATATGATTAATTAATAATATTTTTTTTTTAAACATTTCACCGGTTTGATTATTAGACAAATTCTATATCAATCGAAAGTATGAAGCCCATAGAATATGCAAACGTTAGGTTGCCTATTCTTTTCCGGTCACAACTCTCGGGTAGCCAGGTATAAACAGGTAAATCGATACTAGCATTCTGCACCGGTCTGATTATTGAATTGAAATAAGATGAAAATAAAGATTATTTCATCATGAACACGGTGGTATAGGGTTGCCTGCAAAAAATCAGTCCCGAATTCCGGTTGTCGAATTTTGAAAAGTGAAATATTGTTGCGAGTGAATATGTGCGACTGAGAGGTCCCAACCAACCATCCCATGCGATAGAAGAGGACACAGCATAGCAGCTGTTTGAAGTCCGTCCTTTTAAAGAAAGGGAGTGCGCATGCTATTTGTTCTTGAAAATGAAAAGGATAGCGATGGACTCGTATATGCTGTGCATCATTTTGGAGTAGTTTATTATTAAAATGGAGGAATAGTTATTTCATTTTTTCTAATCAATTAATTATTTATGTGTGTATATATTTTATGTGACACTAAAGTATATATACATCTTTAGTAAAAAAGAAGGTTATAGTAATACATATATAATACGAATCTTGCAAATTTCATCTTTATTATTAGAAGACAAAATAAAAAATAACAATTAAAAAAGAACTTCTGTTTATTGTAAAAAATTATAAATACAATTTTTTTTTAAATTTTTGAAAATTATTCAGGTTCCGAGTCATCGGACATATAACTATGATCTCCAACTTCTGAACCTTCTTCGTCATCACTCTCCGTTTCAGTTCTTTCGACAATGTTTTCTATCTTTAAAGGTGTATGATCCCCAATGAATCCTACTGGTTTTGAATATTCATCTAAGAACCAACCGCAGTTCTCAGGCTGAAGTTTCACGCAAAATGGATCCGTTGCATCATTTTTCAACTAAAAATTGATGAAAAAAAATGTAATTGAAAATAAAAGTTCAATGAATAGATTTTTATATAATTTTTTTTAAAAAGCTTAAAAAAACAAAAATATTTTATTACCTTGTCAAAGTCCCCAGAAGTTTGAGACAGGTCTTCAACATTACTCTTTTCATCCTCAGCAACTGTAGCACAGGAATCGACAGTAGGACTCAACTGTTTTGATTCTTCTTCAGTAGTAGATGCATTGGCATGCTTTTAAAAAACCTATTTTTGCGATTAAATAAAAATGTTTGATATATAAATTTTATAAACTTTTTGATTTGAATAGCTGATTGAAAATATCCTCATTTAATTATGTTACAAGAAAACGGAAATCTTTTTTTTTAATTTAAATGTGTAGAAAATTACCAAAACCATAGGTGAATGATACTAACAATTATTTCAACATGAAAAAAGTATAGAAGTTGTATTAGCTAAAATAATTTTGAAGATTCAATTATTATGTACTTACTGTATATCCAACACAAAAATTATCAAATTCTTCGTTATATTTTTCATTCAAAACGGTAACTTTTTTATAACACGTGGTATGATAACCTACAAATTCAAGTGACGCACTGGATAGCTCAACAACATTGTATTTAAAGTTTTTTCTTTAACGAAAAGCTGACTTCAATACACAGCTTTTAAAAGTTTCATCATTAAAATCAATTACATCATCATCCGAATCACACAAAAAACACTTTTTTGCCATTTTTTTCAACAATAAATAGTAGCACGTTTTTTTAATTGTAACTATAGCGACAATCTACTCCAAAATGATGCACAGCATATACGAGTCTATCGCTATCATTTTCATTTTCAAGAACAAATAGCATGCGCACTCTCTTTCTTCAAATGGACTGACTCCAAACAGCTGCTATGCTGTGTCCTCTTCTATCGCATGGAATGGTTGGTTGGGACCTCTCAGTCGCACATATTCACTCGCAGCAATATTTCACTTTTCAAAATTCGACAACCGGAATTCGGGACTGATTTTTCGCAGGCAACCCTATACCACTGTGTTCATAATGAAATAATCTTTATTTTCATTCAATATTTTAATTCAATAATCAGACCGGTGCAAAATGCTAGTATCGAGAGTTGTGACCGGAAAAGAATAGGCAACCTAACGTTTGCATATTCTACATACTTCATACTTTCGATTGGTATAGAATATGTCTAATAATCAAACCATTGAAAGGTTCAAAAATATTTTTTTTTTATTAGTTAATCATATCCTGGAATGAAATTTGTTAGGCAACCCATATGCAATGTATTTATTGACATATTAAATTAAATATAAAATACGTTTCATCAAATAAACATCTCGGTGAAGGTCGTCTTATATCGGGATCTTAGACTATATTAGTTTATCATACCCAAGAAGTATTTTTTTGTAGATAGAATAAGCATTTGAGGGAATTTTTGACTACCTACTTCCCCGTTTCATATGGTGTTACGGCCTATCTTCAGATCAAAATCTTTCAAACTGAGCGACTGTTTCTGGTAAGGGGTATTAATATTTTCAGTGAACCTTTCCCCTGTTCCTATAAAGAATTTGGATGTTCCATCTTTCGAACTCAAGTAAATTGAAAACACCTGAATAGTCAGGCGTTCGACATGTAAACGAAAACAGCAGTGAAAACCGACAGTAGGTTGCTAATTACAACTAATATTGAAAATGATAAAATAGGATGGCCACTAGGTATTTCGCGCCTTCCTATACGAGAGTTCCATTTAACATTTTGAAAACCAAATCAGTAGCAAAAGATTCCAGGTAAGAGCCCTGTGGTGTCAACTCTCACTTAAAAATTACGTTCTGGTAATTTTATTGAATATAACCCAAGTGTTGGGATTGAATCTCTGTGTTCGTTTTCTGTGATTATCAAGATTATTTGGTATCTGTCTCCTTACTTTGAGAGGGATTATAAGCCGAAATCAGACTCGGAGGACACTCGCCACCCAAGGTATGAATCAATTATCATTTATCTCGAATCCTGGAATGATTCTTCTCCTATTCATTCATTAGGCCTTTTCAATCCGTCACTGGGTACACTCTCGAGAATTCCGCGCGAGGAAAAATCTTCACAGGATTCGCTGGAGTACTTAGAAGTGGAGAAACACCCTCTCAGTGCTTGAAGTTCATAGGATTGCAGGGATGTGGATGAGTACCCATTTTATTTTAATTGTTATGATCAATCCTTTGAACAAAAGAATTCAAACCTGCCACTGGGTATCATCCACTATTCAACGTCACTGATAGATAAGACAATCAGTTTTATTTCACTACCGAAAACGAATCCATAATTCTAACACCCGTCCAAAGTCAATAACACAAACAAGGCCATTAAAAACAATCCCGATAACCGACAGGCACACCAGCCCACATCATTAAGAGCCGTATCTAACTCATAAATCACAAGAAACAGCCACCGAGAAATTCATAAACACACTTGTTGGTCATTATTTCCCAGATTAACCGACAAATTCCGTAACTACCTGTCAGGCAGTAAAATATTATCCAATTATAACATAAGATAAGCGAGAACGGGTTAGACAAACAGAATCCTTATCATTTTTACGATGTCCCCTCATTAAAAATACTCATAAAACACACTAAGTCCCGCCCCAGCTTCCGATCGAAGATATTATAAAAGACAACGAGAGCATAAAGAGTTAAGTTAGTTCAGAACAGTAGTCCGTGGAGTAATCACGTATATCATACGAGAAGAAATATAATATGCATTCATATTAGTACCAGTGAAAAATGTTACGAGAAATAAAATCTCTCCACGTGTAAAAACCATCTCAAGGAAAGAAATACTAACATGGCATCCTTTTAACTAGAGTCAATTATTTTATAAATTGCTGCTAATACCCAACAAAGTTGTAGTTTTTTCGAGCAACTTTTCAGCAAAGGACTAATCGAGTATAGGTTTTCTAGACTAGAAGCGTCCTTAGCGTCTTCGGCTAATTATATGGAGTAACGATTTATCCCAACCCAGTGGCGTTACAAGAGGGTTAATCTTTTGATAACGAAACAACGGCTTAACCGTAGTTTAGCCGAGGTGAGATAATGATTATTCCTAAATAATAGTTGGGGATGTAACATTGATGTCAGGTGTGCGAGTAATAATTGAGGAAGTACATTAACGCATATATACAAATAAAACGTTCATACCGAACAATTCGCAGAACTCAATATCAGAAAAGTATAAGAAAGATTTTATTTAGTAAATAATTCATCCAAAAGGAGGAAAGTTCTCAATATGACTCCTCCAGGGGGACCTTCGTCAACAACAGCTCCTGTAGTGCAGGTTCTGCCAAATCCAGAGCCAACAATAGCGATCACATTAGATAATATACCCTATTATAACGGGCAGACGAGTATCAAAGATTTTATTAGGATAATTGAAGATACAGCCGCTCTAGCTGGATGGACAGAATTGCAAATAGTATCTATCGTTCGATTGAAACTAAGAGGCATTGCGAAACAACTCATTGACGCCGACAATCAATTGAGAAATACAGCAGTATGGAACGAATTGAAAAGAGGTTTACAGGAACAGTTTGGTATAGCTAAAATACCAGGGCAAGACAAAAGGGAATTATTAGAATGCCGACAACGTAGATCTGAAACTTGCCGCCAATTTTTGGCACGTCTGAAAGTTTGTGCTGCAAAAATTTTAGTCTTGACCGGAACAGCTGACGTAGATCGGATACTATTGCAACGCCACGAGCAAGATGTAATCACGCAGTTTGCTATGGGATTATTGGACCCCATCAGGAAACGCATACTATCCGCTAGTCCTGATACACTGACCGAAGCTATCGAACTAGCCGATAAAGAAGAGCTCATAGAAAACCTAACTAGGCCAGGAGAGAGAAGTTTTAGAAATGTCACAGCGAATGGACCACCATCATCGATAAAGACATGCCAGTATTGTCGTAGAAGAGGACATGAAATTAGGGACTGTAGGTTAAAAAACAGAACTTGTTTCAATTGTAATCAGCCTGGTCATATGTCATACAACTGTAAAAAAGGAATGGACAAAGAAATATGGACAGAAGAAATTTAAATGGCCATCCGGTTCGCAATTCTCCTCCGTTGGGAACCGCAGACAACCGCCATTAAAACGCAACACGGTAAATAGGAGGCCAACACACACGATACTAACCTATACCAACGGAGAAGCACCAGCGAAACGTCATAGTTCTAGAAATTGATGGAATTTTTCGCACTACCCTGGTAGAAACGGGTGCAGAAGTATCGATGGCCCACGTTAGCAGTACGAACGGTATGAAAGATAATTACGAAGAAAAATCAATTTAAAAAGACGTACAGGGCAATAGAATTCCATATATAGGTACCGACAGAATATTTTAGGAAAAAACATTTGAGCACAGAAATAATTTTAGGTCTAGACTTTCTGCAAAAGTATCAAGTAAAGCTAGATTGGAGAGCAAACAAAATGTATTTGATGGAAGAAATAATTGAACTCCACCACGAGCCAAAACGCATTTATCATACGGAAAATGAGAAGGAAAACCAATGGGACAAACGACTAGAAGTTTTAGAGCAACAGTTGAAAGAATTTACTACTACGATAGATAGATGGACGAAAACGATGTCTAAAGAAAAACTCGGTCAGATAAGGGAGGCGCCGCCCGCATCAGACTGCGAAGTATTTGGAACTAAATTTTCACATCCAGAAATGAGGTCGGCCGACTCAAACAGCAATCGAGTAGAAAATCCAGGACAGGCAAAAGAACGTGATTTAAAGGAGACACGGTATCAAGAGAAAGCCACGTCCACTGAAAAACCAAAAAAGTCGAAAAGGAAAAAGAAAAATAGAGATAAGCGTTTACAGAAGCAGAACAGGAATAAGGATTTAAGGGAGACTTTGTTCACTGACAGAACGACGAACAATAGAGAAAAGAAAATCTCACCACGAGGGGATGGGAAAACTTCACCATCCATCGGGAATGTTGGGACAGCCGAAACACCCTGTATATTAGGAAGGTTAGTTAGGCGATATGGCACGGGAAGCCTGAACGACATTCGTACTGAAAAAGCCAGTTCATCCAAGGATGACTCTTTTAATGCCAGAGACAGGGAAAAACTCCAAACTCTGAAAACGAAAATCGTGGAAGACATCCCGCCGTTCGCACAGGACAACCGAAAAGCAGAAATATGTCCGTCTAAGGGCGACAATTTCCCTCCTAAAGAAACAGTGAAGTGGAAAGGAAAATCCAAATTATCCCGCATACTCAACAGTGAGCAGGAAGAAAAGTCTGGGTATGCGAATATACGCACTAAACAGACAGACAGCCGATACAAGGAGGCAAATACGAGCCAGGAACGGATGAAAACAAGGTATAGAAAATTTTATGAAAATAAAGCCAGTCAAACAGAGAATGAAAGACTTATCGGAAGGATAGAAACTCGGGACGCCGAATCTTCCAGAAGTAACCAAGAAATAGTTATACAGGGAGGTGAAAAAGTGACTGAAGAAAATTATGGGACAGGACTGTACTTGCCAAAAGATATGATTTTACCCCCTAGAGCAATGACAATATGTATGGTTAGAACAAAAAGAAAATTATTGTCGGAAAATATTATAGTTGAAGATAAAGCAGCTATAAAAGGTCTGATGATCGCGAGATCGATAGGAAAAAATGATACCGAAATACCCATCAGACTGATAAACATTTTGGAACAGGAACTGATCATACCCCGGAAACATATTATAGCCATGGTTTCGAGGCCGATACAGAAAATAAAGTGGAAACTACGACGAATGGACTCATGATCCGTAGCATAAACCTACAAGATGAACAGAAAATTTTACAACAATTACATCTCGAGAATCCAACGGAAGAAGCTCAAATTAAATTGGCCACCCTCATCAAGGAGTACATTGATGTATTTAAGGCCCCTAGTCAAAAATTAACTTGTACCCATCTAGTAAAGCACAGGATACACACTGAGGATGTTCCGCCTATTTCGAAACGACCTTATCGAATTCCATACCAGCGGCAGAAGATAATGCACCAAGAAATTAAGGAATTGTTGGATAACGAAATAATAAAAGAATCCTGTAGCCCTTGGAGTTTTCCCGCGATCCTGGTTGAAAAAAAATTGCACCCCGGAGAAGATCCCCAGTTCAGACTGTGCATTGATTACAGGGAATTGAATGCCATCACGAAGACAGATTTTTTTCCATTACCACATATACAGGATACGATCGAAAAGTTGCAAGGTACTAGCTTATACAGTGTGATGGATCTCGCTAGTGGATATTTTCAAATTGAATTGGATGAAAGAGACAGAGAGAAGAGTGCTTTCTCCACACCAAACGGACACTACGAATTTCTCCGTATGCCAATGGGGATGAAGAACTCCCCTAGCACTTGGTGTCGGCAGATGGAGAACATTTTGCGAAATATATAGGTAAGGAGTGCTTAGTATACTTGGACGACATCATCGTTTTAGTGGACCAAACATCTCGGAACATTTAGACAGATTACGCAATGTTTTCGAACAAATGCGTGAGCAATAATTTGAAATTCAAGGCAACTAAATGTAATTTTATGCAAAAAGAAGCAAAATATCTTGGACATATTATCTCAGAGAAAGGTTGTCAAACAGATCCCGAAAAACCTAAAATTATCAAGGACTATCCACCACCAAGAAGAGTGAAAGACATCCGAGCATTTTGGGATTATGCGGATTTTACCGAAAGTTTGTACCAAACTTCTCGAGAATATCCCAACCGCTTACAGCACTCACCAAAAAAGAGGTAAAATTCCAGTGGCGACAAGAACAACAAAAATCTTTCGATACACTAAAAGGCTTTAATTTCCCTCCGATCTTAAAGTACCCCGATTTTTCTCGACCTTTTGTGGTTACCACAGATGCCAGCGCGACCGCTATAAGTGGAATTTTGAGCCAAGACTATTCTGGATTCGAACATCCCATTTGTTACTCGAGCAGAACTTTGAATGCCGCTGAAACTAGGTACTCTACGATAGAAAGAGAATGTCTCGCAGTGATTTGGGCTGTAAAGAAATACAGGTGCTATCTGACTGGTACGCACTTTACCATCATTACCGATCACCGGCCATTGACCTATTTATTGTCTATCAAAGATCCAAGCAGCAGGCTAGCCAAATGGGCCATGGCACTCCTGGAATTCTCATTCACTATTAAATACAGACCAGGCCGAGATAATATAAATGCCGATACCTTATCCAGGATAAAAACAGACGAACATAGTGCGGAAATGACTCAAAGAATGCCAAAAGACTGCCAAGTACGTGTGCTTAGTAAATCCAGCGAAAACATAGAACCTGTAGTTGAAACGTTATGGCACTTGGACGACATCCGCATAATGCAGAAGACAGACCCCCAAATTTCTGCATTAATACCTACATTGACCGACGAAGATGACAATTTTTATATTCACGAAGAAATTTTATACGTGAAACGACGAGTAGACGAGCGTCTATGCTCCCAAGGTCATTAGAAAATAAATTATAAGTTTGTACCATGATAACATATTTTCTGGTCATGGAGGACGAAAGAAAACTCTAACCACTATACAACGAGAATTTTACTGGCCTAGCATGAAGAAAGATATCAATGAATACATACAGAAATGTCATTCCTGCAACATTCATAAAACTACGAACCAAAAACCAACGGAAATGCAGAGAATGCCTATTCCGGAAGCAGTATTCGAAATTGTAGCCATCGATATAGTCGGACCACTAAACACCACCAGAAATGGAAACAAGTATATATTTACAGCAATTGATCACCTGACTCGATATGCCGAAGCCATTCCAATACCTAATATTACTGTCGAGACGGTAGCGAAGGTATTTGTAGAACATATCATCCTACGTTATGGAGCACCGAGATATTTAGTGAGTGACAGAGGATCTCAATTTTTATCTGCTCTATTTCTGGAAATTTGCCAACGACTAAAAATCAAGAAACTGAATACTACAGCATATCATCCCGCCACGAACGGCATCGTAGAACGATTCCATGGACACTTGAAAACTACCTTATCACACCTAGTGACTGAACAACAATCCGATTGGGACGAACAGTTACCGTATGCTCTTGTGGCTATAAGAAATCAGATTCATTCATCCACACAGGAAAGCCCCTTTTTCTTAATGTTTGGCAGAGACATGCTACTACCACATCACCTAACATTAAGAGCACCCCGTATAAGGTATGATACCTTAGAAAATTACGCCTCAGAAATGGTCCAGAGATTGCAAGTTGCCCATCAAAAAGCCCGAACATCCGTAGAAACTGCCGCGGAAAAATCACACCGAAATTTCAATAAAAAGGCTAAATTAAAGAGTTTCCCATGGATCGTTAGCATATTTAAAGACACCTCCCAATGTCAGAGCAGGTCAAAAACTAGCTCGAAAATTGTTACCACGATATACCGGACCGTGGAGAATTTTAAGAAAATTATCACCTGTCAATTTTGAAATACAACAGGTAGGGAAAACCAAAAGCCAAGTTGTACACGCAAATCGACTGAAAGTTTATAAGAATATAGAAATCCTCGAAGACTGTAGAAAATCCGTCAAAGAAGAGATTCCTAAGGAAAGTGGAGAAAATCGCCCCAGCGTATACAAAAAAGAACCCGAAATGTTGGACATGAATTATTGTATCACTCCCGAAGAGTTGGAAAAACATCGTAATTTAACTAACATCCATGAAACACGTGTAGGAAACGAAGATAGTGTAGGAACTGAACCCGTTTCGGGAATAGCGCTAACGCCTAGGCAAGACGAACTACCCCTAAAAAATGTGAAAGTTTCGAAAGTAGTAACCCCAGTGAAACATCGGACGAAGATCGGGAAAGCGTCCCTGAAGTAAATCATGGTTACCAAACAAGGTCGCGGGGACAGGTACCTGAGGAACCTTGGATTTTGTCAAAAACAGGCAAACATCAGTAAAAACAATACTTTATGTAAAATGAAATGCGCTGGGAATGTATTAAAGATATGTATGTATATATAGTTTTAATTAATTGAGAAAATCTAGGAGATGTATGTATGTATAGGATTAACCGTGACCTAAATTAAAAAAAAAAAAATTAATTAATTTTTGCTTTCCTTGCCAAAACATAGTTTCAAATTGGTCTATTATCCTGGGACGTTAATAGAGACAACCATACCAAGTGAACCAGTGCGGAGAAAACACGAGACTATACCGCTAACCTAACCCGGTCAGCTGAACGATAAGTGAAGTTAATAGCCGTGATTATAAACATTGAACCATTATACCTGCAGCGCGGTCACACCCTCCGAAAATCCATAGTCCCTTCTTCACAAATCTCCGAGACATCTGCTTTGTAACAAGATATGAAGTAATCGTTCAAAAGGGCAAGATACGCAGGTCAACACTCGACATTAAGGAACAAGAGTAGGAAATGGGCCCAACGATGGATTTAGTCCAGATGTGCTCAGCCGATTCCGTATCGACCGAAAATGAAACGATAAGAATTAACAGGTCAAAGTCGCAGTTAAAAATAATCTTGATACTGGGGACTGTTATTTTTAATTATGAAATTCCCGGTACAGCTGGATTAATAGCCTACGACTGTCGAAATCCAACCGCCAATATTACTGCGATATCGTTAAGAGATGTACAAAAATGTCCCGAATTATCCAATGCATACAGCGTGCAGGATCTTCGTGTATACGCGGTTGAGAAACAGAAATTTGAGACCATTCATGTAAAGTCCTGTTTAGTAGAAATTACTCAACAGATGGTTCATTGTGGCATGTTCTCACACTCAGCGATAATACCGGATAGCCTGATTACATTTATGCAAACCGTAGGAAAATCAGAATGCTTAAAGATACATCAGTATTTGGAATACAGAGGTTTTTCTAGAGATATAATTAAATTACAGCCAACACCACACAAACCGCAGAATCGTGATAGCCGGAGAATTAGAGGAAAATGGTAAATGCCAAGGTGCCACTTATACCTTCCAAGGTAAGATATAAAGATGTTGTGGTTACTGCAACCGCAAAGATCATCTTGAAAGATTATTCCGCCATCGCACACTTGGATACCAATACAATTAGTTTGGAGAACCAACTCTCTTGCGAATTTAGTACAGGATATTGTATGGATGCGTTCCAAGGAGAAATAGCCTGGGACCCTATAAAACCTCATGAATGTAAAAGGTACCGCCAACTCTACGAAGGAAAAGCAACTAAAATAATAGAGAAACTAAGTCAGACGGACATAAACCAATACATGGTTATTGAAGACAGGACGAAACTATTTGCCGTGCAGTTAATTAGAAAGAAGCGAATTTGTGATTTTGAAATGTGGTTGACAGAACATCCCAGAATATTAATCATCGAATTACCCAATTGACCCATCTCAAGTAAACTTCGCTATTACCTCAGGAGAGCCAACTGCCGATATAATAACATATGTGAATTCGAAATTTTTATATATCGAGCAATCGTTTAAGAGGAGTATGAACACGATGCTCGCCGACACTATTCACCGAAGGTGTATATTAAAAAGAGAAATTCTCAAGAATAGATTATTGATGGCACAACAATCTCCGAATCTCATATCACAGTTACTATCCCAAGACCCAGGGTATATTGCAAAAATAAATGGAGAAGTACTATATTTGTTGAAATGCACACCTGTTATAGTCCAAATCAGGAGAGAAAAAAACTGTTATCAAGAGTTGCCTGTGACATATTTAAACAAAACATATTTTATGGTGCCATTAACACGAACTATACAGGAAATAGGACAACAGATCGAATGTTCTTCAATCATTCCCGCCAAATATTATATAGAAGGTACTTGGTTAGCCTACGACCCCTATCCCATAGCAGGAAATCCCCCTGTAGAATTATCCATAAGTGAAGAACAACAAATGCAACTAGCCAGAATACAACCTATTGGTGATGGTGGGATATACACAACAGAAGAAATGAGACAAGCCCAAGAAATAATACTTTTTTCGTCCGAAAGACAAGCAGTAAATAATATTCTGATAAACAAAATGGCCAATAAGCCCGTATCAAATCAGGGTTTCTCTACGTTAAACCTGTTCAACCCCGAGGAGATAGAGAAACTAGCCAACAGCACTATGAAAAAATATATGGAGTATTCACCTTCATTGGAGACGTAACCAGCAGTTTCTTAGGGATATATTTTGCATAAGGATAATAAAATTCTGTATGGAAAAAGCCATAAACATGATAGCCAAACACAGAATCATTTGATGTACTGACCATGTAATCAACTTACTGGGTTACGTTGACTCTATTGTAATCAACATAAATTACCCCGACAAGTTCCTGCAGAAATGTCGACGGATAACAATCTCACGGTTATTGAATCTCAACCTACCCTGACTGGCATTGAGATACCACCCCATCAGCCGAAAGAAACAATTTATGCGACGATAAAAATCACATCCATTCAAAGGCCTATCTTGGACCCAAGAAACGAAAAATATATAATCAAAATAAATAAGGACATTTTATTACCTCTACGCGACCTTGACCTAAAATTACTATAAATAATGTGATCCTCCGTCCCGTCACAAATAAAAATAATCTTTTCCCAGTTCGCGATAGTGAAGCTAAGAAAAGGGGACCCTTTTCCAATGAATATTAAAATAAGTGCCTCATTCCTAAGATAAGATAACTCCGAAAGGACGCTAAAGCTGACCTCATAAACAATTAACCCCTAGTGAGAATTAAAATAAAGAGATATCGAGTCTATATAAATACGTGCGTGGGACTAGATTGAACATTATTGTGCTCCGAACTCTTACACGAAACACCACGTTAATCAACAACAAATCTTTTGTTTATAAAATCAGTCGTGCTCAAAGTTACCAACACCAGCTACCCCATGGAGATGCTGCTAGACTCCGTAAAGAAATTTCCAGTTTCGACACGAGGCGAAGCATCCTGAAGGCATCCGTAAACAATCTGCTCTACGACGTGAATACGTGGATGCGAAGCCGCCATCCGAGCACGTGCGCACACATATCCTTCTCTATTTTGCATTTCAATCGCCATCATGCGGAATACATGAGGTTACTGGACACCAGAAACATTACCCAGTGTGATTGTTTCACTGACCACCCAGGTACCCGGCATTTGCAGGCCCCACCGAAAACCCTGGTCCAATGACAAATCCTGCGAACACACCTCCGAAGCCCGTATGCACTTGTCAGGTTTGCACCGACAATCGAAACCGACACGCACCACCCCGACGGAAGAATAGACTGGACTCCACTAACCCCAACCGAGTCGCCAGCTACGTCCCAAGAACGGTAGCCGACTACACCTCCCCGGATGATGATTCTGATGACAGCCCAAGTGATGCCCTAGCCGCCAGTTCGAGCATAATCACTCAGGCGTTCAACTCCCATGTCACTCCCGACCGAGTGACAGATCCGGTCCTCAGGCTCACCTGAACTCTTAAATGGTGACGAGACAGAACTTCCTATTCAAGTTTTATGCAGGTCCAGTTGTAAAATTTTGTGTACTTATCACTTTTATTATTATTTTTAGTTTTATGAACTCTTATACAGTGAACAGACATTGTTTCTCTTTTCCAACTTCGTACATGCCAACTTGTGCTTTATGTGTATAGTATTTTGTTTACTTTTATCATTTTATTAGTTATAATAAACCTCTGAAATTATGAATACCATACTCAGCACAGACTATCATTTTTAGGTAACAACAAAGGTGATTTCCTACCATAAAACATGGAACCAAATACTTTAATTCAATAATGAAACAAAAAGGTCCTAATATTCAAAGTAGAGACCTTTTTTAACAGAGGTCGATTTGTTATGATCAATCCTTTAAACAAAAGAATTCAAACCTGCCACTGGTATCATCCACTATTCAACGTCACTGATAGATAAGACAATCAGTTTTATTTCACTACCGAAACGAATCCATAATTTAACACCCGTCCAAAGTCAATACACAAACAAGGCCATTAAAACAATCCGATAACCGACAGGCAACCAGCCCACATCATTAGAGCCGTATCTAACTCATAAATCACAAGAAAGCCACCGAGAAATTCATAAACACACTTGTTGGTCATTATTTCCCAGATTAACCGACAAATTCCGTAACTACCTGTCAGGCGTAAAATATTATCAATTATAACATAAGATAGCGAGAACGGGTTGACAAACAGAATCCTATCATTTTACGATGTCCCCTCATAAAATACTCATAAAACACACTAAGTCCGCCCAGCTTCGATCGAAGATATTATAAAGACAACGAGAGCATAAAGAGTTAAGTTAGTTCAGAACAGTAGTCCGTGGAGTAATCACGTATATCATACGGAAGAAATATAATATGCATTCATATTAGTACCAGTGAAAATGTTACGAGAAATAAAATCTCTCCACGTGTAAAAACTATCTCAAGGAAAGAAATACTAACATGGCATCCTTTTAACTAGAGTCAGTGTAAAACAATATTTCACAGCATAATTACGGAAATTCTAATCACTCTAACAATAGTTCATTTCATGTCGTAAACACAAAAGTACTCCAGTCGAAATTACTTTTCCAGTGTTGTGCGATCTCTCGATCAAATGACGTCTCTTTGCTGATGTCCATAAAAAAAAAATGAGCCAATAATTCATCCTGTAACTTGATCCGGTAACGAACCATGACAAGCGTCTGAGATAATAATCCGGTAAATCGTGGAACTCTTCGAGTGCGACCCAAGGAAGGCAACTGGACAATTCGACCTAAGTAATGAATTCCTATTATTGAAATTAATGTTTTGGTTTTCTATTACTAGTATATGCTTTTCTTAATATACATGTTATGCATACATATATCTCCCATAAAACGAAACATTGTCGAGAGGTACTAATCCATGGCCATTGGCCTTTAAATTCACACTCCATGGTACCGAGAAATCGCAAGTAAAAATTTGGCATGTTGTTACCTATATCAAATGTTTTCTTGGTGTTCTTATTTGTTTGTTTATCTATGTCCTATACAATAATTTTGTCAATTTACTTTTGGTAAAAAGGTGACTTAGTCTATAAAGAGAGGAATGGGTTATACAGGAATGAACGGAAAGTGCTTATAGGAAGTGCAGTTTTTTTTTGTTATTTTATTGTATTTTTCTATCCCCATTATTAACAGTTTTTTTTTTATTTTTGAAAGTTACCACAAAAGTTGCATCCTAAGGATAACAGTGTAATGTGTCTTTTTTTTTTTTGTTTTATCTTATGTATAATTTCGTTTATGAATATAAGTTTTCTGAGTCCCAGTGCCTTTTTATTGATATAGAGTTCAGCGAACGGTACATACTTCTAAATAAACAACCTATGTTCCCTGGGTGTTAGAAAGAAGGTAATGGATATAGCCGCTCATGTCCGTTAACTTCAGTGCGAATAAATTATTTTATAAATTGCTGCTAATACCCAACAAAGTTGTAGTTTTTTTCGAGCAACTTTTCAGCAAAGGACTAATCGAGTGTAGGTTTTCTAGACTAGAAGCGTCCTTAGCGTCTTCGGCTAATTATATGGAGTAATGATTTATCCCAACCCAGTGGCGTTACAAGAGGTTAATCTTTTGATAACGAAACAACGGCTTAACCGTAGTTTAGCCGAGGTGAGATAATGATTATTCCTAAATAATAGTTGGGGATGTAACATAATTTGCCTATTGCCTTCAACCACCGATTTTGAAACCACAAAGATACGTGTCAACCGCTTGGTTTTCAATAGAACTGCCACAACCCCTAGTACGTACTGGGCTAGGAATTATAGCCCTAAAAACTGACTGTTTTGTATGTGAAACGTTCTGGTCAATATAAACTTTTCTCATTCTGCCTTCAAGCTGGGTTCATTATCAACATAACTATTGTAGTGAGCTATCCAGTGTTCTACCCTACTTCTTCATACTAGCTGACAGGTAGAGCACTATGAATTTTTTGTACAACTTATTGTTAAAACAGATTAGTGAGGACTATACTTGCTTCAACTCTCAATTTCAGCACAGCCAGAAAAAAAAACGTATAAATGAAAAATTCAAAATCTATTCGAAATTTAGCCTAAAATATTTTTCATAACATAAATCCTTACTGCAGTTTCCTAGTCGAAGAAGAAATTCGACTACTCATCAGATGATTTCAAAAAACTATACCACGATCCATTCTATTCATATATTTTCTGCCATCTTTTTGATAATGAGAGGAACAAATCTGCCCTGCAACAATTGATTTCACAGGATACAGTTTTTTGTCATCTACTTCAGGGTTGTGTGAAAATCTGTTTCAACCCAACTAACAAGAAATATACTAGACTGAAAAAGTATTTTTTGTGGAGAGAATAATAGGTTTGAGAGAATTTTCGACTTAATACTTCTCCATTTCATATGAAAAATTAAAATCTGATAAAAAATTTGCTGGAACTCATTCAGATGTGGAAATCTCAAACAAAAATTGCTTTCAGATAAAACAGTTTTTTTTTTATCATATTTTGTTTTCATTTATATTGGTATTTCCAGATCTCTTTCATTGGATTTTTTCACATATTGAAAAATTAGTTCTGAAACGATGGTTTTTCACTCAACAGTTTCGTAGTCGAAGAAAAAATTCGACTACTCATCAGATTCTATTCATATATTCTTTTCTGTGTTTTTGAGAATGATAGGAACCAATCTGCCCTCTCAACATTTTATTTTACGGAATTAAGTTTTTTGACATGTAATTCAGAATGGTCATAACCGTTAGAGGTAAACATGATATTATCCTAAATTTAATCAGAATCTGATGCGCAAAGGACGAACTGAATGTGAATCCTAGCAAAACCGTGCTGGTTCCATTCACAAGGAGGCGAAAGTACGAACTGAAAGCACCGACCCAGAATGGAACACAGCTAACTTCTTCCAACGAAGTCAGATATTTGGGCGTTATACTCGACCAAAAACTCACATGGAACAGTCACATCAACAGCATTATTTATAAGGATACAGAGACAACCTGGACGTGCCGCAGAGTATTTGGCTAGACATGGGGTATGAATCCAAAAACAATATATATTCATATAAAACGATCATCAAACCTCATTAGCATGTCGCAAGTTCCTTCAGACTGCCCTGGACTTCGAACCTGAAAGCAGGAGATCTGACTGGACACTTGAAGATTCTGGAAAGAATTCCCCTAGTAGTCATATAAACAACCACCATATACGCTCAACAAACGGGCCTCAACTAGGAAGGGATGAATCAGTTTGATATACCGATCTTAACTCGTACAAGTTTTCATTAACTTCTGAGGGTTGGTCAAACAACTAAGAAAGCGGTTAAAAACAAAAACAAAAATCCAAGATGGACGAACGTTGGAGAGGAAGTAACGGGTCTTAGTTTCAGGCTCCTAAAGCCCTCAGGCAAAACTCCAAATCATTTTCGAACATAAATCCATGGAATAGAAGTTTGCGCCATGCATTTTACCAAAGTTAGTAAATAACTATTGTTATTCTATTTTTACATCACAATTATATTGAAACCTTTTAGCTAAAGAGTGAAGATGGCCGAAGGCCGAAAGAGCTTTATTTCAATATACAAAAATTTTACACAAAATACAGAATTTTCATTTTCCATTTGGAGTGTTGTGGCAGTATGGTTAGTGTAGCTTTGATATAAGGAATTGTCGATAAAACGAGCCACCACCATGATCATATGACCATATCTGGTTCTTCCGAAATTTCGTTGCCGGTGCCCTAGACGCACGCCTCGGCCCTCTTTTCGAGTATTCGGAAGGAACACGATAATTTTTTGAGGATTGATCCAGTCTCCTATCATGCGATTTATACTGGAATTTGAAGTAGTTATGAGTTTTTTGTGAGTGTAGTGAGATTTGAGTTTTGGAGTTTTGCGTATTTGCCCAGGAAAATCGAAAGAACAGGTAGTAGTGCCCAAGTTTGCTTTCAATCAAAATTGCAAGAACGTTCCAGAAAACCTCATACATCAACTAGAAGGGTTTCTAGTTGATGTATGAGGTTTTCTCGTCATCAAAAAACAGATTTCTCATTACTCTAAACCTAACTTCTTCTTAGATTGTTTTAACTGTTATACAGTTACCTATGTGATGAAATTACCTTCAATTTTATACAAATTTCCTAACAGAGGTCACTGACATACGCTTGACATCAAACGTTGCTCGGTTTGGCAGTCCAGCCATTGGCTGAATTTTAAAAGTTTTAAAAGTTAAAGTACATCAAAGTTAATAAATTTTATTGTTGTAATCAATATTATAAATGCGATTCTTTGAACCAGGAACATACAACATTGGTGAAAAATTTTTTTACAAGCAATGTTTTTATCAAAATGGTTTTTTTCTCATAACAGGTACTAAACAATTGTTCTTATATTTGTACATCACAATTATTTCATCAAATATCGTTCAGATAAGCACTGAAGAAAAGCGCTCAGCGCTTAACGTCAATATAATGTAGGGTTCAGCGGGACATTTGGCGTGAATTGATCCAAAATTGAGGAGTTAACTACTTGGAGATGTATGAATTATCAAAACCCAATAAAAATTTGGGTGCTCATCGTAATTACATGTGAAAATAGGCACAATAGATTTCGAGTCGAAAAAAAAATTGGACCAGTTGTTGATGTCGATTTCCAGAAAAAAAAATTATTTAATGAGTTATCTAAAATATCCTGTTATATTTCAATGTATAAATTGATTATTTCTACTCGCATGCATTTGTGTATGCGCAAAAGAAAAAGTAAATATTTTCGTAGTTTGTAAGTGTAACACGATATGCAACCACTATATTTGTACGAAGGATTTGCATGTTTAGAATGCCATAGATCGAGAAGTGCACATGCATGTAGTGCTTTCGGTATTCAATCCCGTATACAGTGGAGTAAATACATAATTTTTGGGGGATTGAATGGAAAATGATTTCATATCGTATTTATGGCATGAAGAAGACAATTTCAGAGAGGAGTTTTTGTTTTCCAATCTTGATTTTATACAAGGTATATTTTTCAATGTATTGAAATATACAATTTCATTGCATTAGTTGATGAATTCACGTGTTCGGTAATATGGTTACAGAACCAGAAAATAAATTCTGAGGATATATCAGTTATTAATATTGAAGTCCTCAGATCTAAATGGGTCAAAATGTGTAGAGAACGCCCTTCATGAAAAATATCCCTTGGAGATATTACCGAGAAATGATTATTGATATTATTTACTGATTTATACCGGATCTGAAGGATGTCAATTTGTTGATTCTTTATATATTGTAAATGTTGAGAATTAGTAATATACTTGCACACGGAAAACTTGTCCAGGTAATCATTGTTGCTAAAAAATATTTCACAGGCGAAATTTCGTTTGTCATTTGAAAAGGGTGCAATGTTAATATGGAAAATATTTTTTCTGTTCCAGAAAAATTGTCAAATTAAAATTTGTTGATGATTTTTCCAATTCGAGAAGTCAGAGGAATAATATCTGCTATATCTATCGTAAAAAAATATTCTCGAATTGAGAGTTCTGATAGGAGTCCAGGAAAGACTAATGGAAGTGATAAGATTTCATTACATGGATAACTAGCTCCAATAACAACAATGGAAGAGCTATTATTTTTTATATTTCCTCATATTTTTGTGGTTAGCAGGTACATTAAACACAAACAGACAATTTGCAAAATTGATTCATATTCTCCACAACTTTTCCGGATTATTACAATGGTTAGTTTCCTATGTGATGGAAATGAGAATATCACAGCTATTTTCTTCTTCAGCAGAAGTATTCTGCCTGACAATAACAGATGACTTAGCGACAACAAATGTTTTACGAGTCATTGAAAGCAATTTGCTTATTATCAGGCTCTATCTAGATAATTCCAATCATACATACATTTTCATGTGATGGAAACATTTCAAGTCAAGTATTAATTAATTTATGGCAGGATATCTATTCACTGTGATGTTCACTAATTCATTAACAAGTAGAACAATGATGGTATAATAATTCAATTATAACAAGAAAAACAACTCAATTATTAGTACTTTACCAAACAACCGGTGGCTGGTGTCTATTTCATCAAAAATCTTAATAATGGCAAGTTATCTTTTTCATAAAACTCATTTTATACGCGAAAGGTTTGCTGAAGAACTATGCCGTATAGTGTTGTTACGAAAACGAATAAACTACGCTACTGCACGGTTATCGCATGCCCGCTGACGTCACGATGGGCTTTCCAGAATGAACAGAAACATCGGGAGGTTACTAAGAATCGAGCGATTTCGAGACGACAGGTCGAGAAAAGAACCGTTAGGAATTTTCTAGGGCTAATGAACTATATGAGAGACAGCACATCGCTAACGATGTCAGTTTTATTCAAAGTGATTCGATTAGATGATTTTCATAAATATTATCATTGCTATCAGTAAATAGACTGGCAGAACTGTCAATTGTGGTTATTGGTCCACCTAACTCATGTTTATATAACACCATACTTGTCTTCATGAATTGCATTCTATGGAACTGTTTGATAATTGATTTTTGACTTTGGTCGATTGGATCGAGTGTCATTTTATGAGAAATATCTACCCAATTTAAACCCTCTACAAACAGAGAAAAATATCAAGGTGAAATCAGCCGCGAGCGTAAAATACTCAGGTATACATATCGACAGTCCTCTGAAGTGGTATACCAATGTAGAATTCATCATAACAAAACTACGATCTTTTATCTATTTATTCTATAAATCCAGAAATTTCCTTTTTGAAAATGATCTAGTTACCCTGTATAACTCATTGGTAGTACTACACCTCACCTATGGATTAGTTGTATGGAGTGGAATACTGAAAACCTATCTACATTCACTGGAAAATTTACTCAAGCGTTTCTACAAAATTATTTCAAGAAAACCCTATACTTACTATTCGGAAAAATTACTTCATCGAATCAAGCTCCTCAATCCAAGACAAATATATATATATATATATATATATATACACGGTGTCCCACGACGATTAAGACAGGGAATATCTCGGAATTCGAGAGTAGTAGAGAATTGTAATTTTGGGGTTGTAAATTGAAGCAATTGGTGCAGCTGTTTTTGATATAATGTTACGGAATGAGCTTTTTGTTTTCGGTCACTTGACATTAGATTCATAATTATTAATGGGACAACCTGTATATTTTGGCATTTCTATGTTTCTCCTGATAAAACGATACCAACAAACCATCACACTTGTGGTCTAAAGCAATTAATTCAAGAACTACAGGTACTTCAATATCTTTGGTCCCACGATTACGACAAACGTCTGGACCGAGCAATGGCCAAATTATTTAAGTTTAGAGTCACCCTGTATATTTGGCAAGCCCTATATTTTTTGTGGTGAGTAAAACAAAGCAAAATTATAATAGTCATTCATATTTTATTAACAAATCGTCGTGAGCCCAAGGATATTGAAGTACCTTTAGTTCTTAAATTAATCGTTTCAGACCACAAGTGTGATAGTTTGTTGGAATCGTTTTATCGGGAGGAACATAGAAATGCCAAAATATACATGCCAAAAATAATTGTGAATCTGATGTCACGTGACCGAAAACAAAAAGATCATTGGGTAACAGCTGCACCAAATACTTCAATTTACAACCCCAAAATTACAATTCTCTTCTACTCTCGAGTTCCGTGATATTCCCTGTCTTAATCGTCGTGGGACACCCTGTATATATATATATATATATATATATATATATATATATATATATATATATATATATATATATATATATATATATATATATATATATATATATATATATATATATATATATATCTTTATTGTGTTGCTAACTACATTTATAAAAAAGATCGCTCACAACTAGAGGTATGACACCAGACGAAAAACTCTCTTCTCTGTCCCACATATGAAAAAACTGTTGGACAAAGAAGTTTAAATTACTTAGGCCCCAAAATCATAAACTAGGAATTAGAAATCATAAATATTCATCCTGCAAAGAAATTCAAAACACTCCTAAAAAATTCGTATCTGAAAATAAAACACAAATAGAACAAATTATCGATACTATTAATAACTGAGAACAACGAAAACAATTCTCCAGACTTATATTAAATATATCATGTCAAAACTTTTGTTTTATATAATATATTATCATTATATTATACTGTATATTGTATATTTTTATATTGTATATTGTATGTTTATTTACTATAAATTCACATTCGTACCTTTTTATCATGTATTTTATATAGCTGTATCTCATATTTTCTTTTCATTTTATAATTTTCTTGGAATCTGAACTGAAATATGTACAATGGGGCTTTTTATGGTCTTCCCTGTTGACTTTCAATCGGTTCGACGTAAAACAATGGGACAAAAACTGTTTTGAATGATATCACCGATACTACTTTCTGAAAGACGTTATGATTGCTAGATAGATGGCGCGGGGGGCACATCAACTTAAAAATTTCAAATTCCATGGGGGGTTGAGTAGCATATCGTTGTAAAGATAATTAAATTCTTTTTTTAACCATCTAATTTTTTTTTATTTCGTTAATACATGTTTACACAATATGCATTTGAAATGTCAAGTATAACGAAAAACGGAACTATTACGTTGTCTCAATACTCAATTCACTCTTCACGAAATACATATGCGATAATTCGTTTTCTTATGAAGAGCAGGTAAGTAGTGTTATAATCATCTAACATAAGGAGGTCTCAAACATCGAGAAAATAATCGAACTTCATATTAGTCATTGCTAGGTAACTGCTTAATTGTCAGTTTACGAAATCCAATAAATGGTACTTGTCATGACTGGGGTCATTGAAATGAAAGAATGGAGTATTATTTGGGTCAAAAATTTAATAATTGTATGGATTCAAAATATGTACCTTATCAAACTTTGAAACTAATTCCATTATGAAAAATTATTCCAGTCATGAATCTTCCTCTATTGACCATATTCCGTATTACTCATCGCAATTGTTGAAAGTAAAATTGAATTACCTCTTCAACGATGTGTAGGTAACTCGACCCCTTTGCCTTTCGAAATTTTCAAGTTTATGTGCTCCCAGCGCCCTTTGTAATGTATTTCCTCTCTGGAAGTAGGATCGGTGATACCATTCAAAATATTTTCTTTCCCATTGTTCCACTTCAAACCGTTCAAAAGTTATCGAGGTAACGATACCAGTCAGATCCGCATTTATACTTGACGTTTCAAATGCATATTGTGAAACAACCTATGAAGATATAAGATGGTTGAGAAGAGAATTGAATTATTTTTCCAACGATGGGCCACTTGACCCCCCATGCTATTTGAAATTGTTAAATTGATATGCCCCCCGCGCCATCTATCGAGCAATCACAATGTTTTTCATTTCGAAAAGTAGTACCCGTCAAACCGTTCAAAAGTTAACAGAGAGTAGGGACTATAAAAAGCCGCACTGTATATCTTTCGCACACAGTGTTTAGCACCCACTGCTAAATGATATGAAGACTCTGAACTCATACCTCAAAAAAAAACTTTTCCCATAAAATTTGTTTTCACAAAGCATATGAATTAACACTTGAAATAAGCAATGCGGGACCATGTTATTTTGAGAATATCATTCATCTGTCAAAACTGACATTCCAACAATGAACTGACATGTTTTAATTGTTCATTCGAACCAATCAGAATGTGATTACGTTATAATCATGCACTAGTTTACGATTATCGGATAATTTCACAGTCCAGGGTCCCCCAAAAGTATCAATCTACTATTATTATAGGTACCTATCATTTTATGAGAAATAAAATAGTTTATAAAAAAAGTTCTTAAAGACAACCTTTCATGTAAGCCGTGTACTGAAACGTATAAAATGAATTTAAGTCATCGCTGACAATGATTTAATAATTTTTTGTTGAATTATTTGGTTTCAAAAAGCTTCTCGCGCGAAGAGTACCAATTTATTTGATTGGGCAGTGATTAGTTGGAAGTAAGAATTTGTCGAAGTATATGATTTTTACAAAGTATTCATGAAAGTAGATACCAATTAATTTCATTAGACAATGAATGGTTGGTAAGTACCAACTTGTCGAAGTTTTAATTGTATTACAATTCGTGCGACAATCTTTTGAAACCAAATAATTCAACAAAAAATAATTAAATCATTGTTAGCGATGACTTGAATTTATTTTATATGTTTTAGTACAAAAGCTTGTATTTAAGAAGTTTTTTATTAGTTATTTTATTTTTTGATTTTTAGTTAGTTCGCCTTAATCTGTTCATTTCTAATAGAGCATCGTTATTACAAGGTCTCTTTCCTGTAAGTTTTGAGCATAAGAAATTATTATCTTCGACCCCAAAAACTCGCACACCAATTTTGAATAGAATCTGACCATCATCACAAAACTCGTCCGCCATCTTGAAGTCGCCATCAATTCATAGATTTTGACAAAAACCTGAACCTGAAAACCTCCACATACCAATTTTGAATGAAATATGACCATAATCACAAAACTCGTCCTCCATCTTGAGCCGCCATCTTAAATTCATGAATTTTGACAGAAATATCAGAATCTCCGACCCCAAAAACCCCCACATTCCAATTTGGAATCGAATCTGACCATAATTACAAATCTCCTGTGCCATCTTGGAGCCGCCATTTTGTTTTTTCTCTAACAAAAACTCCAGTATGCATTGTCACCGGAATAATGAACACCTGTCTTGTAAAATGTATTCGGACAACTTTCTCAAAATTATCGATAATTTCCTTCGAAGTCGTTATTTACTATTGACAGTTCAATTTTAAAATGTTCTTGTCACGAAAGAATGTTCTTTTTTAATTACGACTCATTGTTCTAATCATTTCCATTTTGAATCTTTTAATCCCATTTTAACAAGAGTATATTTGTATGTTATACCTATATAACTATGACTTGTCCTATCTACATAATAAGTAGCAAAAAAGATTAATAAAATCTATCTATCTGTCTATCTATGTAGTACACTCATGCAGTTGATTGGCTCAATGAGGATGAGTGACCTAAACTACAACTATTATATAGCAATTTTACAATAAAACAACTACAAGATACTTGTGGTAAGTTAATG
Source organism: Gonioctena quinquepunctata (assembly GCA_018342105.1). NCBI lineage: Eukaryota > Metazoa > Arthropoda > Insecta > Coleoptera > Chrysomelidae > Gonioctena > Gonioctena quinquepunctata. The sequence continues at coordinate 65,106 of JAFIRS010002957.1, forward strand.
GTCCACTACAAGGTATTCATTTTGATAACTTGCAGAGTCAATTATTACTCTTCATCATATTAATAGTAGCTGGTGCATAGTTCTATCTAAATGATTTCGCCAGTGTTACTCGCCTTCTTTCCCTTCCCCTTACAATATTCAACTTTTTACCAATTATCATATTGACTAACAGCTTGAACCAGATTAATTCAATATTAATCCTTCGACCTCATGTGACTTGTTTGTGTGTTGTGCAATGTGAACGTAAGTGGATATACTCTACCACAGAAGTAGTTAGGATGGGCATTTTATGCTTTTGTTAATAACATTGAAAGTATGGAATACTTCTTTTCTGAAATAGTCATTAGTCATTAACTAAAAATCATAAAAAATAACTGAGTTTCATTAAAAAACATCCAATTTCCATCAAGTATATCGAAAAAATAAGCCTTGAAAATGCTAACTATTTTTGATATGTGTTACTGGAAACCACAAAAAAACTGATGAAGTAAAATACCAACTCATAGTTCTGTTTAAATTATGAGAGGATATTTGCCGATTGAATTTCAAAAATTTTTTCATTTGCCTAGTGACCAGATCAACTCAAATAAATCTTCTTTGTTGAATTTGTTCTACTGAGGTTTAATTAGGTCATAGATATAATATCCGTGCTACTTAGTCTCATTTCTAATGAATACCTAATGGATAATCCTGAATATCCTCGATATTCCTAATCAGATTCATATACCTGTTACTACTACTGTTGACTATTTTACATGATACATCGTGATTGATGATTATCTCCACTTGAAAAAGCTATTGTATATATGTGTCGTGGTTTTTGTAAATCCAGTTTAGTAAAAATCATTTAGCGAAGTGAGTGTCTTTTGTTAACTTTTATATTTCAAAGGTTATCAAGAAATGTTTTTGAAATAATTATTTCACAATTGATGTACAGGGCAATACATGATTACTTCATCTTTAATTAAAGTAGGAATGATTCAATTTGGTTTTCATTTTATATTATGCTCCATATATCACTTCATTCAGCACACAATATTCAACATAAGCGATTTTCGGAAATGAAGTTAGTATTACATTTTCATAAGAGGATTTTCCGTGTAACTCCTCTATCGGCTACATTGAATTTCAAGATATTTGGAAATAATTTCCTACTTGAATCTAATGAAAATTGAGATTTGCACAGTTACTCGATCTATAAAACAATTATCAGAAGAATAATCTGTATGGTGAGGAATTTTGTGTTATTACATGTCTCACCTCGTTTTGCTCCAAGAACAAGTTCACACTATATGCCGCTAGCCATAAAACATATATTTTGCCGTCTCAGCAACCACCTTTTTTTTTCATTTCATTGTTTATAGACAATGATCAAGAACTAGATCGAAATCCTTTCTAGCTAGTGCAGATTCTCTTCGATCCCTTTTCTACGTTTCTATTTCACGACTTTGACGGATGTGGTTTCTGATCTGACAGACGATATTCAGATTAGATTCATGACACATAAAAAATTACTCACTAGTAATCTTCGTTAATTCTGTAGAATACTCATTGGGGATGAATAATAACAAATACTCGGTGGGCACCAAATTCCAAATGCATTTATTAATTTTTTTGTATTTACATGTCATGCCTTATTCTAATTACTAACTTATATATCTATACATATATACAATTATTACAGACGAAGGTTGTTCGCGCAATCCCAGTCCGGAGAGGGCCGACCATCCCACCGTAGTGCCGTTTCCGACCCTCCAGACGGACGCTCCAGCCCAAAGACCTACGTTACCTACGAACGGGCGCAGGGATGAACCCATCCCAGCAGATCTTGATGCTGTCCTCAGGGCATTCGAAAAAGTGCATGTTTATTTGTGAGTTTTCTACAGTCTCCTATCTATTGATTTTATACTGAATATTGTGTAGTTTTGTATTTGTTACGAATTAAATTGTTTTGAGTAAATGTGTTGGGTGGAGATTTCCAGGAAATCTAGTAAAAACCTGGTGAGGAGTGTGATTAATTGGGATTTTGTTTTGGGGTTTTTTTTTTTTTTTTTTAAAGGGTTGTGGGTTTGAATCTTTTTTTGTCTAAATATTATTTTAGTTTTGTAATTAAAATTCTGAGGGTAGATTTGTGGATTTGAAATGTTGTTGGTAGGTATGTGACATAATATTGTTTGTGTATTAATATTTGAGAAGTTGTGGATGTTGATTCTGAATCGTTTTGAGTGTTTTCGTGTATTTGGGAGTTGTAGAGGGTAGTTTTGTGGAAGTACAAAATTTTGATTCTGGGCATGTGTTATGTGGATGCCTATGGTGGTAATAAAAAATGAAAAAAGTTGTAATTATTTGTGTACCTGGCCGGGTTTGATGAGGACCGGTGGCTGGTAAGGTTGACGACAATCTTATCGACATCTGAGCCAAGCAACATCGGGTGCGCTTAGTACTTGGATGGGTAACCACCTGACAAGGAAAGTGTGCGTTGAAAGGATCCAACAACTGTAGCGTAGTAGCAAATTCGCAGCTGCAGGCATCTTATCAATGAGAACGAAATGAGGCGATAGATATGCTGTCTTTCGGAGGGGACGTTAAGATGGCGGTCCCGAGTTCATGTTCAGATGTTGAGCTCGTAAAATAATTCTACCTCTGAAACAACAGAAGATTCTGCCAAATTCCCGGTTGGGGAGAGTGCGCTCACCGGCGTCGGTGTTCAGCCCTGGTTGCAGAAATAAGCAGACGTTGAATAAAACAATTAAAAAAAACGTTCAAATCAAAATTGGTTTGATTCAGACGAACTGCTATCCACGAACAATTGCACACTTTCCCGAAATTTCGTTCCGAACTTCTATACAAACATAGGTATTTCAGTCTGTTAAATTTTACGTAGGGTGCTTCTTGCGCTTCAAAATGGATACAGTGGATTTTTTTATTGCTGTGGTTTCAGAAGAAGAATAGGATTATGATGATGAGTCTGCGTTATGTACTGAAAATAATACGGTTTTGAAAATGTTTGAGAATAGGGACAAATAAGGTGCTTATGAATTGTTGTTAAACTCCACAACTGTTCCATACTGTACTGAATTGTATAAAGGGTGAAGTCAGTTCGCGACCTACAAATAAACATCCGACTCCTATTTTGAAAAGTCCAATTAGTGGTACTTCTCACCGTCGGGCATCTTTTACTTCAATATATGTTATATAAGTAACTACTATGAAAATAAATGCGGAAATACAGAATGTATTCAAAAAGTTCGGAGAACTGTGTCGTTTAAAAATTGTTCAAGGGCACCGGTGGCTGGTCAGGTTGACGAGAGTCTTATCTGAGCCAAGCAACCGCGGGCGGGTTAAGTACTTGGATGGGTAACCACCTGACAAAGAAGGTGCGCGTTAAAATGCCCCAACAACTGTGGCGTAGTAGCATATTCGCAGCTGCAGGCGTGAGACGAGATAAGACGTTAGATATGCCGTCCTTCGTAGGGGACGTTAGATGGTGGTCCCGAGTTCATAGATGTTGAGCTCGTTAAAAAACCTCACCGGCAATATTTACGGTTGGGGAGAATTTGCTTACCGGCGTTGATGTTTAGCCCTGGTCGCAGAAATAGGCCGACGTTAAATAAAGCAATAAAAAAACAAATACACTTCGCCACAACCACTTCATCAACCTATAGCTATAGAGAACTGGCATTTAATATCTTGCCAGGGTAATGTCATAATTCCGTACTAGTCTCCTATTACATCGATACTGTGGATCATAATAATACAAACATCTCTTTCTTTTTTTTTTTTTTTTTAATCATATTAATTATCAACAAAGAACAGAGCAATATAATAATGAGTAACATTTTGAATTGAAGTTGGATACTTTCATTCCAATTATTTTCAGAATTATTTTCTCACAGTGGCTCTTGTTTATCTGTTGAAATGCTCCATTCGTTCTGAATTTCATGATGTATCACATTTCTTCTGTATTTTCCACCTGTAGTATCATCTCCAACTTGAATATCCATAACTTTGTTGAAACCACCTCATGTGGTGTGTGACTTCATTTCCCTTGACCATATGTTTCTGAACATAAACTTTGTCACCCACTCGTGTATCACTCTCTGTTGCTCTCCTTTTCCTATCACTGTAGTTTTAGGTAGATTTCACTAGAAATACTACCTCATTACAACACGACTTCGAATAAAATTTGATATATCCGAATGGAACGAAATTGGGTACAAAAATATTTTCTATCAATGCTTCAGATGAGTTCGAAGATGGACAATCGGTCCAGTAGTTTCAAAATGGCGGCTGTTGAAAATATTGGCAAACTATAGGTCTTTTGATGGAGTTTTATGAGCTCTACAACTTTCATTATTTTTTCTCTAAGATGCACACACAAATAAAAAACTAAAAATTTGCTGTAGACTACCATTTATCACAATTAATAATTTTTGTTCTCCCTGTATGCTCCTTTCATTTGAAGTTTATTCGCTCGTATCAATCAGATACTATTTGAGTTTTCCTTCTGCCGACCAATAGAGCATCATTGTATTTTAACATTTCTAGATTTGAGGATTTCAAAGTTAAATATTAGATATTATATTTCAAAGTGATATTGGGATTGAAACCCAAGTAAGTACTGTCTATATCCTTGTGTGCCGGTTATTTCTTTCTTTCGATTTGAGTCAGATAACAGAAATATCAGGAAGAATTTAGGGAGATTTGGATCCTTCACCAATTTTTGATTGAAAAGTTTAAGGTTCTTACAAAAATTGAATTTCTGTTTTTTTTTAGCCAGATTACATTAGAATATTAAAAGCGTTCAGAGAGACTTGACCTCTTCTTCAATTTTTTATTGTAGAGTTGAAGGATTATAGAAAAATAGAAAGGCTGTTCCAGTGAATAAATGTTTTCCTGACACATGATTCCTCAGCTTGATTAATGATTTTTCGCGCCATAGGTTTTTTTTCATTCCAGGTACTGGTGGACGCTCGGGTAGGGGGTCGCTGAATAGAAGAGCCTTTTTAACCGACGGAACCAAAAAGGAAGAGGTTTTCTAGTCGACGCGTTTATATTTTTTTTTAACCGACGAAACCAAAAAGAAGGAGGTTCTCTAGTCGACGCGTATAATTTTCTTTTATGTTTGACCACGCATAACTTTTTACTGATACGTCCGATTCCGATAATTATTTTTTCAGTGGATAGGGTGTACTTCGAAGTTGGTCCCATTTGAATTTAAGAGATGAAATCCTAAGGGTAGCAAAATGAAGGATATTGATCACTCACCCTCTGAATTCTGGTCCGTTAACCGATTCTATCAGGCATAACTTCGTACTGGGTTCTTCGATTTGGATGATTCTTTCTTTATTAGATAGGGTATACCTCAAAGTTGATTATAATTGAATAATCTACCCTCACGGGTAGAAAAATAGGGAATAATTGATATTTCACTTATCATATCATTATTTTTGTTCTCCTACATCCGTCACAATCATTATATTCTATGAGGGGATGGAAATATATACGAAGGAATGAAATAAACTAACCAGAACAACAAAAATAATTTATATTATAACAAATAGTAAAAGTAGATAATCATATTATTTAACTGGTAATAGTTGAAGTGAGGTGGGTAAGTAAGTATTTTGGAAGTAATCAAAAAACAAGTAGGTAGTAATCAGTGGATTTCAGCCACAAAAAATTGAAAAATAAAAATTTTTTAACAAAAATTTAAACCGACGAAATACGGAACTGAAAAGTAAAAAATTAAATAAACCTTCTTAGACTCAATAACTAAGCTCCTAAACTAATGTAAGCAACTAATTTTGAGTCGCCGCCAAACGAACAATCAACGAAGATCATTAAATTACTTCAAAAAAATTATCAGAATGTCACTGCGTAACTCGATGGCATCATGTTACGCCTTACCTAATTCATTTGCTCGTTTGTTTGGCGTCGACTCAAAATCAGTTACTTACATTAGTTTAGGAGCTTAGTTATTGAGACTTTTTCTTCTGAAGGTGCCATCTCCATTTAATGAAGGTTGGCGACAATTTCGGCATACTTATTGCGGTCCTGAGTGGTACGAATTAAAGATGATGTGTTCATACCGGTCCAGTCGCGTATGTTTCTTAACCATGAATGTTGTCTGCGTCCAGGACCACGTTTTCCTTAGATTTTTCCTTCTATTATTAATTTCAGTATATTATACCTGTTATTACGGTATATGTGGCCGAGATAAGCGGTTTATTGAGACTAAGAAGGTTTATTTTAATTTTTACTTTTCAGTTCCGTATTTCGTCGGTGTTGAAAAGTTTTTATCGATAATCGTTGTTTCGATCGACTTCTCACACGAGTACATTTATTCAGAAAATAGACCGGGAAACCTTGTTTTGTTGAAAAATATTGAAAATTCTCAGTCATCCCAAAGGTTTCGGGCGTGGGCCATCGGGGCAGCCCGTTCCTGATTTTGTAGCAAACCAACTGATTCACATAGAAAAACATTTTTCATTTTGTAACTAAGTAACGAAGGATTTAACCAAAAAGAGTTATATGAAGTACTGGTGATACTTTGACCCTATCTATACAATCCCGAGAGGAAAAGAGGAAGTTCTTGATGTTATAGTAGTTCAGTTTCGTGGTTGGTTAGTAAATGCTTGTATCAGTAAAGAAGCGTTTTTCATTGAATACGCCACTGATACCACACGTACACGAACACAACCCGAGGCCTCGTGAATGGAGTATTCGGTGGGGGTGGTGGTAGGCGCGATATTGGCGTTATATGCGTTGCTCGGTCGAACGCTTTGCCGCCGGCACTCAATACATTTGCTATTTTCATACAAAACACAGAAAACGATTAATTAAGAGCTCCATCTCGAGCTTTAGACTCTATCATAACAAACGTTCCGCGAATCATATCTACCGTCCTTCGAAATCCTTTCATCAAATTAACTTCTCATACGTTCCCATCAGCGTAATTAAATTAATGGAGGAACTCCAACAGTTCTTTCCTACGAAACAGCTGAGTTTCAATGAAACTATGATTTTTATCAATTTTTCAGTTACATTGAAACCTTCTCTAATGTGTTTCTCACTTGGAAAATAAAAATATTCAAGTCAAAACAGTTCATTTTGTTTTTAGTAAAAGTGCACGGTTTGCCATTGGTATTCCTTGATATTTTTCCTTGTATGTTGTTTTTAAATCCATAGCTTTTTCCACTCTGTTTACTGGGCTTATGAAATTTCGGTTTTGGCTCAAAAAACGTAAAGTTATTGTAGTATTTTCGAATGCAAGTTAGTATAAGAACCAAAATTGTATTTGTGCGTTTATTTACATAAAAACTATTATCTTTCTGCAAGACTTTTATTTAACGAACCAAAAAGGGAGAAAGTTTGTGTATCGTATTTTTACCAGTTTCGGGTATCATTTAATTTAATATTTACTACGATTCTTTCTACCCGCTGATTAGCATTGGAATTAGGAACGTGTTCTATTAGTATCTATGTGATGTTTTTTATGTATTTTTTATATTCGTTGGAGCACTTTTGATGATTTTGACCTTTGCAACTTTCGCCCACGGACATTTTTTGTTTTTCTTATTTATTTTCGGATCTATCAGGGATGTGTATGAATGTATTGGTCCATAGGTATTCAATTATTATTTCACTCAATTCAGCAGTTAAGATTCTCCACCAAGTTGTATCAGTCAAAATATATAACCAGTTTGCCTGTTTTTATGCACTCTTATAAGATTCCCAGACTTTGGGACTCGTTCTACGAATGAAAAACTGACGTTGCAAGTGAACACCGTCTGGACGTTGTGTATTTTGGCCCAGAGCCGACACCAGAATACACCATACATAATACTGTGCCCCCTCATTTACACTTTGCTGAATCTTTGGCCCATTTATTTACAGGTTACTTTCACTGACATCTATTTATACTAGTTTGAGAATTAATTCTGAATGCGTTTAAAGCCCCATATTTCATTTCAAATAAAAAAACAGGCGTTTTTTTCGATTATGAGGAATTATCTGAAAATATCTTGATATCCAAGGCTGGTCACTACTAATAACCCTTATAATTTTATGTGCAAACAACTATTTTCCTGGGTGAAAATATTTGATTACATGTGAAGGATACTCGTGCTAAAGTCTTACAGGGTTACTCTGCAGATCCTTCCTGCGAAAGTATTAATCAATTCAATTTACTCTTTATGAATACTAAGTAATTGATCGAAGATTGATCTCTCCATTTGAGTTCGCAGACATTAGTTATTGTCTGCTTGAACAATCCTATTCTGATCAGGGTCATGAAGCAATAGAATGTTGTTTGAAAATGAAACCTTTAATTTTATTTGTATTTCTACAAAAATAAAAACAAAAACTTGTATACAAATACTTTATTACAACCAAACAAAAAATGATTCCCTGATCTTTCTATTTCCCCAATATAAATTTCTCGAGCCATGGATGAAAATAAAAAGCTATACCACATATATTTTATATATTTTTTGTATAAAAAGTAGAACGTAGCAATCAATTCAAACAGTATCTACGTAGAACGATAGTATAATTGTTAGATTTGTTCTGAAAGTAAGGCCGTAGTGAAACATGCATTTCAATTGAAAAAAACAGGTGGAGTGGACGTTGCAGAAAGACAAATAAGCTTAATGTTAACATTTTTTCGACAAAGTTTAAATCATCACCAAAAATAAGTTATAATTATTTAATGTTAATAGAATTAAATATAAAACATTTTTAAAAAAGGCACAAAAAACCTCTAAAAAGTAAAAAAAATATATGTATCGACTGTTGTTGAAGTTGAATATAAGTAGTAATAATATTTTGATCCAAGGGTCGTCGAGTCGGGGGACCGGTGACGCGAACAGGCAGACGCGTGAGGGTAGATGTCGTTGACGGTTGTGTCTATTTTGCGAATTTTTGGAGTAAATCAATTAAGACTCAGACTCAAAGCTTTGATAATTACCATTGCCTAGGAAGCTCACTTGTATTTGAATTTCATACTAGGATTTCAGTTGTATTCTGTTTTTATTTTATTCACGACGACGCTTGGATCGAAATATTACTACTTATATTCAACTTAAAGGGCCAATACTTTCACAATCTAGAGGTTTTTTTGTGTCGGGGGTTTTAAAATTTTTCATTTGCGTTTTATTTCATGCTTTTAAAACTTTATTATTAGTATTACTAGTAGACACGATACGATCTTCCTTCTATCCCCACATTCATGCTAATACTTTCCGAGACGAAACACGAAATTGCGACATGAGATCTTGTCTCGCCGAAATCTGCGTATTCCGACAATAGTTGTGAACTCAATCAAACAAAGCTGTTTAATAATCCTCATGACAGATCGGCTTAAGCAGAATTGCAAAGACTGAGAAGCAGTACTTCAATATTTTAATTTTGTACTTAGTGACGAACTTTAATTTTTATTTTTTTTTACATCTAGAATACTTTGCGATTCTCACTTCCACTATTAGTAATCAAAATGCATTCATACCATCATACCAATGTTTCGTTTCTGTAATCTGTACTGTACCACACCATCCATACGATACTGTATCTATACTCTACTGTATCTTACCAGATCGTAATCATGCATTCACTTAATCCCATTTAATCACGTCCCTTGTTCGTAGTCCATAAAGTACCCCACCGTACCTTATTATATTCAGCACCGTACCATATCAAATCGTGTTTCATTCACTCAATCCCATTCACTCATTGATTCTTTCATTCACTCAACACATTCATTCGCTAATTCACCACAAACGGTACTACATTGTTTACCAAAATTTCATATCGATCCCTCACCAATTTATCCTCATTTATCTTTCCTGCTCCATCATCTATAACCTATTCATTGAGACCATTCCAATGAGCCCAAACACGATACCTCTGCTGTAGGTTGGTGATGAGTTGGGTATTTTGCAGATATCAGGTCGAGGTTACCATGCTCTTGCAATATCACTGAAGTAACAGGATACCAAATTTTGAATCGATCATACATGTGGAAGTTGATCACATCCTTCCATCATTTCGAAAAGAGCTGATGACCTTCAAACGTATGAACAGATTTTTTTCCATCATAGCTCAAAACACTCTCGATCAAGTAACCTTTCAAACGAGAAAAACTAAATCAAAATCGGTTCATACGTTTGGGAGCTACGATGCCACAAATAGATAGATACACACGTTAAACTTATAAAACCTCTCTGTTTGCGTTAAAAAGGAAAACATTCGCAAGTGAATATTGAATGTTTTTTTTTCTGTGAATTGAAGTTTGAGTTTGAATATAAATCTCAGAACTCGTTTCTGTAACACGAACCCACTTTGCAATAGAACCTAGCTTCAAGTACCCCAGAATGGAATTACAAACCGTAAGTGCGATTCAACAAACGAGTAGTAGGCAGTTAGTGAGGCTGAAAGCCCAAGTTAACGAGATATGACATTAATCAACCTGAAGATATTTTTTTAAGAGCTATTATATGCGACTCAAACTTCAAACTGCTTTCAAGGAATTTTGTAACAGGTTCATAAGTAATTAACTGATATCCTAATGTTATCCAATCTAAATCTCACTTGAATGATGGTTGGATGACTTTTCCTTTGTGAGGAGGTATCACTATTGCAGACTTTAAGCTGGAAGGGGAAATGCCTGTAGTAGAAGAAGTGTTTATATGCGTCACTAGGGTGCAAAGGGCTTCGTTAGGTAATTGTGATTTTGCTGACAAGTGCTCTGCACCAGAGGAATTTTTATCGAAGAAATATTTTTTTTGAAATTATGAGTGGATCAATCGTTGGGAGGGTGTTCTGCGTTGATTTAACGGCTATTGAACAACATGTATTATTTGATTAACAAATTGAGATCTTCGTTCAATTATGGTTATACTTTGCAATTTTTACCTCCGGAGTCATTGGTTATTGCACACATCTATTTCAGTTTATTTTCAGCTTGATTCAGTCTTTCACCATAATACGAATCTGTGGTTGATTTTATGTTCTGTTTGTAGATACTACGATATTTATTCAATTATGTCATGAAAAAGTAAATATTGCTATGGAATTTTCTCTGGTGTGCAGACTACGTAAATTACTGGACAGCTTTCGTGACCCAGGGTTCTGCCTTTTTTCCTTTGTCAACCGAAGTGGAAATGCTTTACGAAATACACCGAGAAAAACTTTAATAACCACTTTTGAAACTTCAGTATTGGCAATCAAAAAAAGCATCCTTGTTGGGGACTGGGTCTCACTTTAATTGTCATTAGGAATAAATATCCTGACAGTGTTTAATTGCCAGTATCAAACTGAAATTCAAATATGAAGTAGTGCTACCTACTATGAAATCAGGTATTGACAGTAATGACAAAAAGTTTTTTCCCTAAATAAATATTTTGATTGTTGTTATTGTCAGTTTTAGTTGGTATAAGGAAAAAGGTATCCGTCATTATTAAAGTGTACATTTGGTACTATCGATTGATTTTACCTATTGATATTCAACACCGTCATTGTGGTAATGAAAATAGTCATTTGCTATTATTCAACCACACATTTATGTCAAACACATGATGTCATTGTTACAATAAAAAAATTTACTTACAGTTCATAACTTCACCACTTACAGCAATGAAATTGATTACTTATCCCAATTAATTCTTCTGCTTGGAAACTTCGAATGCAGGGTGTTCCAAAACTATGGTGTCGAATCAAAACTGGAGATTCCTTTTGAAAAAATGAGTAGGATACATTATTTTTTCCCAGAGGTGCTAAGATGCATGCAGGGCAAGAGTATGGAATTGAGCGATGTTTTTAATGAACCTTTCATCAAACATTACAAAATTCAATATTCTCAAAGGAATTTTTCTTTGCTGAAAATAGTATGTATTGCTCAAATGCATTCACTTTTTTCGAACTATTTTCAATGAAAAAATGTCCCTGAAACTTTCAAGACGCAAAGTCTAGAGTTCGAACAATTGAAAACTAACTTGAAATTCATTAACGTCCCAAGATGAATAATGATGAAATAATACAAATTTTCATTTCTTCTTTTATTTGATTGCACTAAAAACTACTTTTTTAACAGAATGTGTCATCAAACTACATATATAAAATATAAAACAATATTTGTCAGTCACTCAACTGCATTTATATTTTTAACAGAAATATACATGGAATATGATGATTTGTACAATAGGCCAGATAATCTGAAAGTTAAATCAAATGATGATATAAATAATATCAAGTTATTGGAAAAAACAAACTAGGAAGTGTTCAATCAAGTACTTAATACAAAAAACTAAAATTCCAGATGATTATGAATTTCATTTTGAATATGCTACTTGTTAATAACTTCTTGAAATGATCATTGGAGCTTCGAATCAAAAACATCTATCGTACGTTTTACTATTCTGATGGAGAAAAATCTCACTATGTCTAGTGTACTCAATTTGTGTGTGCAAAATAGATCTCTTTTTGTGAGTGAATTCCACTTTATAAGCAAATAAAAGTCAGTTCAAAAATATTATTTTAATTTCTTCAAAAACAAAACATACCTACGAAGGCGTATAAGGGCCAACAACAAAATATTTTTTAAAATATTAGGAATTGTCACTTCAAAGTGACAATTGTCACTTTGAACTGACAATTGTCACTTAGAACTGACAATTGTCACTTCGAACTGACAATTGTCACTTTGAAGTGACAATTGTCACTTCGAACTGACAATTGTCACTTTGAAGTGACAATTGTCACTTTGAACTGACAATTGTCACTTCGAACTGACAATTGTCACTTTGAAGTGACAATTGTCACTTTGAACTGACAATTGTCACTTCGAACTGACAATTGTCACTTTGAAATGACAATTGTCACTTCGAACTTACAATTGTCACTTCGAACTGACAATTGTCACTTCGAACTGACAATTGTCACTTCGAACTGACAATTGTCACTTCGAACTGACAATTGTCACTTTGAAGTGACAATTGTCACTCAAAAAGGACATTTGATGTTAACTGCTAAAATAATATTGTTATAATAAAAAAATTATATTTTATTCTTGATTGAAAATGACTTCCTTTTCGATAAAAAACTATTTCAGAAAAACCAATTGAAATCTCGTGGAAAATCTCCTATTTTGTTTAAAAAAAAGAGCACTGTGTCCATCCGAGACATTTGAGAAAAAACTCCATTCATTTTTCGAAAGGAACTACCCTGTATACAAAATGAGATGTTCATAGGAGAGTAGGCCATCAAAAATGAAACAGAGCAAAGAATAACATAAAAAAAATTTTCAGTAAGGCAACAAGTTAAAAAAACTTTGAAGATGGCAGAATTTCGAAAACAGTTAGAAGCCAATACTATGGCTCATGTGCAGTTCCAAGCATTTATTCGAAAATATCTAAAATCACCTTTCTTTTTCTATATTCTCTGATCAATTTATGAATATCCTATTTTTCTTTCAAATAACTCAAGTTAAATATAGTTAGTAGTTTAATACCAATAGATGAACTATTTAATTTTTTTCGCAATTTTATTAATAGAACCATCTGGAAATGGGTTTTTACCCCACCGCTCGCTGTTGCAATAGTTTGTATCGGATAACTAAATCAAAATTCAACTTCAAAGTGACAATTGTCAGTTCGAAGTGACAATTGTCAGTTCGAAGTGACAATTGTCACTTCAAAGTGACAATTGTCAGTTCGAAGTGACAATTGTCAGTTCAAAGTGACAATTGTCACTTCAAAGTGACAATTCCTAATATTTTAAAAAATATTTTATTGTTGGCCCATATACGCCTTCGTACATACCTCATTAATCGAATTGACTATAGATGAAACGAACGATACCAAAAATTGGTACACCCATGTTCTCGATTATGGTTATTTTATAATATTCATAAGAAACATTCTCAATGAAAACTTTTTTTGGAAAAATAACAGGTTCAAACTTTTGTTGTAGATGAGCATATTTCTTTTATCTCTGGTATAACATCACATGTACGTTGGGTACTAGCATGTTTGTCAAAAGACATATAATTTTTAAATTTTGTTAAAATTGTTCTATTTGATATAAAGCTCTGGCATAATTTCAGTTGATGTTTGATAGCTAAGTTTTTAGTAATATTGACCCGTGATGACACAACATTTCCGGCAATTTTTGATTCTCTATGTTTCCATTGAAAACGAGGTGTGTACGAATGTTTCAGTGGTCCAGTTTCATCCTAATTCCAGGATAATGTACTAAAAAAATATGTTTGGGTTTCACAGTAAGTGAAAACAGATTTTGATGTAAAGAATGATGTTTACCAATGATATATGCCAATGTCACACATTTTGTATCATAAATTTCAGACAAAAATACTAGGGGAATCTAGGGCAAAACGAGGTACTGGGGCATAACGTGAATTCCGTTCGAATTAACTCGCCAAATCTCAGACGCATTATTCCCACTACCAATACCCTTCACTGCAATAGACGTAACACGAATCGGGCGAACGTTAGTTTGACCTTGGTCGGAGTAGTGTTCATGGCTCCGACCGAGAAGGTTGTGCTATCAGCTGAGCTCAATAAATTAAAGAAAAGTGAAATAATCGATCTAGTGGTATCTAAAGTGCTACCTGACAGTGCTTCAGAAAATTTGATTCTTAAAAATTTTGTCAGTGACTTATCCCGTAGTGCCGAATCAGTGGAAAATCCCAGATTCAGCAACGGTGAAACAGCTAACTGTTCTGAATCACAATGCTTGTTTACCTTAAGAAAATGTCAGCAACTTGATCGTGAGTTAATACTTCTCGAGAAATTATGTGATCAAATGACAAAAAGATTACAAGATCAAGAAGAAATAATATTTCTCCTAAAACACCAGATAGCCAATTCTAGTACTTTAAACAGTAATCAACAAACCGTCACTCCGTCTGGGTCTGGCAAAAAATCTCCAGGCCGAGTAGTTCTACCGAACAAAAAATTAACGCTCCGAAATCTGATATGAATTATCTCTCTGCCAATAAAACAAATGGCACAAAAAAGGTAAATGGCAATGACCGGAATCCCCCATCAGCTGTTGATAGACCAGTGAACAATAACAAAATACTACTCACTGGCTCAAGCAAAAGAGCTAATCAAAAAATACAGGGCATCACCAGTGACAATGATTTGGAATGGTTGTACGTGGGTAAAATCAGAAGTATTATTGATAATGAAGTAATGCGGTCCTTCCTCAACGAGTCCTTCCCTAATCAGGATATCAAGTGCTTCAGGTTGAATACCAAGGGTAAAAACAGTTCATTCAAACTTGGTGTCTCGAAGTCCCTGAAGCAGCTGATCCTGAAGAGTGACCTATGGCCTGAAAATGTGTTAATTAAGGAATTTATGTTTTTTCCGTGAAAACTCTGAATATGATATATCTCATATGTCTCATGATCACTGTCCTAACTCAACAAATCTTGTGATATTTCATCTAAACATTCATAGTATGAGACAAAAAATTGACAAACTCGACTTCTTATTGCAATCACTCGATTATCCTGACGTAGTATGTTTAACAGAGACCTGGTGCAGTGATCATGAAATTAATTCAGTTAATCTCTATTCTTATACCCTCACTGATTATTTTTCTAGAAATGACAAACATGGTGGTGGAGTTGCCATATTCGTCAAATCTTATCACAACTTCAAAATATCTCGCTTAAATATTGATAAAGTCCAAGATATTTTTGAATATGCTGCTACTGAAA
Organism: Gonioctena quinquepunctata; assembly: GCA_018342105.1. NCBI lineage: Eukaryota > Metazoa > Arthropoda > Insecta > Coleoptera > Chrysomelidae > Gonioctena > Gonioctena quinquepunctata. The sequence continues at coordinate 80,848 of JAFIRS010002957.1, forward strand.
TAACTGCTTACAATTCTTAATTTCTCATCAGCTGTCATTATAGACCTCCCTCTACTGACAGTAAAATGTTCCTTTCTAAAATGGATGCATTTTTAGATTTATTTCTTGGAAAGCAATATCAATCTATGGCATTTATCTGTGGTGACTTCAATTTCAATTTTCACGTCAATTCCAATGACAGAAACGCAAAGTACCTTCGCAATCTACTAGCTTCATATGGATTAAATCAATGTATTTTTGATTATACGAGAATACAGGGGAACAGTAGGTCTACAGTCGATAATATTTTCTCGTCCACCCCTTGCCAAATTCCCTCTGTTGTCATTCATCCAGATTTTTCCGACCATGCACTCCAAATTATTAAACCTTCAGTTAAATCTTGCACTATTGATGAGCCCCATTACACTCTCAAGCGAACGTTCAGTGACCTAAACATTCATCATTTCAAAACTTTACTGTCATGTGAATCTTGGGACTTTGTATATCTAAACAACATTGAGTTCGACACAAAATTTTCCAAATTCTACTCCTTATTCCTCGATCTATTTGACAAAGCGTTTCCGCCTGTTCTACGTAAAATCAATAACACCCAACTTTCAAAAGGTAAACCCTGGATCACCAATGAAATCATCAATGATGGTATATTTCTTCGTGATGTTTTCAATATGAACAGAATTCAATCTGATGAAGTCATTAATGAGCAATATAAAATCCTGTTGAGGAATCATAGAAAAAAAATTGACCATTCAAAAAAAGAGTATTTCAGCAACCAATTTCTTGAAGCTGATAACAAATCTAAAGTTGCCTGGAATATAATTAAACAGAATACGTCATCCAATAATGCGGGCAATTGTTTACCGAACTATTTTGAAACTGATGATGGAACTCGGGTTCACGGTGGCCCTGAAATTCCTCAAGTCTTCAATGATTTTTTTGTTGACTCTGTAAAATCTTCAATCAATGATACTGAGCCTGCTGGTGAAGATCATCATGATATAAAAACAAACTCTCTTTTTGTTCATGCTTTTGACGAAACTGAACTTTTTGATATCATCAAATCTATATCGTCTAAGAACTCTAGTGGCATAGATGAATTGCCTGGTAGAGTCTTGTTGACTGTTGCTGAACTAATCATCGAACCACTTACATACTTACTTAATTTGTCATTCCTTGAGGGTTCATTTCCCTCGTGTCTCAAACACGCTATTGTGGTTCCTGTTCACAAGAAAAATGATAAGCACTTAATCTCCAACTACAGAGGTATTGCATTGCTATCTTCATTTTCAAAAATTTTCGAAAAATCCTATCTAAACAGACTTGTATCCTTCTGTAAAAAGTATAACCTGCTCTCTAAGAGCCAATATGGTTTCCAAGCTGGTTTATCAACCCAAGATGCTACTCTTTCTCTGGTAAATCAGGTTTTATCCAAATTTGAAAATGGCGAAAAAACGATCAGTATTCTTTTTGACTTGTCACGTGCATTTGACACCATCAGTCATCAACTTCTCCTCGATAAACTTTTATGACATTGGAGTTCGCGGCCAAAGTCTCAAATGGATTGAGACTTATCTGACTGGCAGGTCACAATCTGTTAAGGTTAGGCTCAAATCGGGAATATATCATTCTGAAAATCGTAACATCTCAACAGGTGTTCCCCAAGGTAGTGTCCTGGGTCCTACTCTCTTTCTCTTATTCGTTAACGATATCTCCAATATTAATCAACAACATTGTACTGTACAATTTGCTGATGACACGTCATTCATATTGAGTTCTGCTTTATGTGAAGGGTTATCTGACCAAGCAGGTACTGCAGTTGCAAATATGCTTAATTACTGCTCCAGAAACGGCCTCGCACTAAATAGCAACAAAACAAATACCATTGTTTTCTCGCTTAGAGAAATGGATTGTAGTATATTGGTTAGAGCAAATTGTACAGAAACAATCAGTCAAATTCTTAGGGTTGAACATTGACTCCCAATTATCCTGGAATGATCATATTGACTTCTCTTTCTAATAAATTATCCAAACATTGTTTAGTTATTTGGAATCTTAGAAATTTTGTCCCCATTAATATTTCATTAAGCTACTACTATGCCTATGTCCACTCAAGTCTAAATTATTGCTTAGTCTGCTACGGTAACTGCAGTAGATTGAATGATCTGTTGATTTCGCAAAAAAAGATATTAAGAACCATGTGTTTAAAGAAATATGATGATTCTTGTAAGCAGTTATTCACTGAATAACAAATTCTAACTGTGATATCCATGTATATTTTGAATTGTGTCACTTACATTAAGAATCATTACCACAAGTTTCAGCAAAGGGATACTATCCGCATTGCCGCTGGTTATACTCTTAGACAAAATTATAATCTGATAATTCCTGTTCACAAATTAACATCTGTATCAAATGGACCCCATATTATGTCTATAAAAATATTTAATAAACTTCCAATATTCATTAAGGAAATGTCTAATCCCATCAATTTCAAAAATAGCGTTAAAAGCATTCTCTTCAAAAATGCCTTTTATTCACTAGATGAATATTTTCAAACTGATCTGGCTGCTTGACATCATGATTGTTTGCTTATTTACTATTTTACTGTGTATACTATATATATATATATATATATATATATATGTATGTGTGTATGTGTGTATATATGTGTGTATATGATATATATATATATATATATATATATATGTATATATGTATGTATATATATATATATTTTTTTAATTGTTTTATATCATTATCTCCTACCACTACTATTGAATTATTTTTATGTACATTCAATATCTTTTTTCTCACATGTATATTCCATATTTTATCACTTGATTTTTAAACTCTTATTTTTACTTGTGTATTTGACGATTTCCATGCTTGTAAAAAAGTCTCAGGAAAATAAAGTATTGATTGATTGATTGATTGATTGATAAACGCCGTACGTTGTAAAACTGGATCATATATTCCCTTAAGGTACGTACATTTTTCGAAAAGTTATTGATGTTTTGTTTATGCTATATCGTTATTGCCTTTATATAGTATACCTTATCAAACGCATGGCTTCAAAAACACTTTTACACTGATTTTTTTCTTCTTTTATTTGAGCACGTGTTTTTGGGGCAAAATGGGGTTTTGATGATGGGGCATAACGTGGTCCCGTTTTACCCCGTTCTTGGATTTATTATGTTTTCCTATTGGTTTCAGATGGTACGAAATACGCAAGAAAGACAACTCGTCAAAATTGGTCTAAAGAGTCAATGAAAGAAGCAGTACATGCGATTATTGAGGGTACCATGGGTTACAAAAAAGCAGCGCAGCAATTTAAGGTGCCTCAAACCACATTAGAACGTTATGTTGCAAAAGCAAAAATAGATGTGGGGTCAAAGTTCAACATAGCGCAATTAGGAAGCGCCAGATATGTGTTTACCGAAGCTCAAGAGTTAGAGATTGTGGAATATGTGAAAGAAATGGAATCAAGATTATTCGGCTTTACAATGAGAGAGTTAAGAAAATTTGTTTATCAATTGGCGGTCGTAAACGGTGTTGCAAACAGGTTTAGTGAAGACACTCAGATGGCCGGTCCTGACTGGATGCAACATTTTCTTCGAAAACACCCTACCATAGCCCTAAGAAAACCAGAAGCCACATCAGGAGCTAGAGCAATGGGCTTCAATAAGGTTGCTGTGAATCAGTTCTTTGGTTTGCTTACAAGTATTATCGATAAGTATCAACTAACTGCAGAGAAGATTTTCAATTGTGATGGGACAGGTATCACTGTAAATCCAAAGGGACATTCGAGGATATTAGCACTTAAAGAAAAACGCCAAGTAGGAGTTCTCACTTCTGCAGAGAGGGGGGAAACCGTGACTGCTGAAATTTGTTGCTCAGCTTCGGGAAGTTATGTTCCTCCTTGCCTTATTTTTCCCAGGAAAAGAAAACGCCCTGAATTTGAAATTGGGTTGCCACATGGTTCTATGGTTGAAACAAGTGATTCTGGTTGGGTGACTGGAGATATTTTTTTCAGATGGTTTAAAAAATTTGTTCAATTTTCCAGGGCTTCAAAAGATAACGCCGTACTTTTAATTTGTGATGGCCATGCCAGTCATACAAGGAATCTTGACCTTATTAATTATGCCCGAGAAAATGGAGTGATTCTGCTTTGTTTACCACCGCATTGTTCGCACAAGTTGCAACCTCTGGACGTCGGCTTTATGAAACCTCTCAGCAACTACTACGAAAATGAAGTAAGAGTATGGCAACGAAGTAATCCCGGAAAAGTCGTAACACTTTGGCAACTTTCGACTCTTTTTGGCGCTGCCTATGTTAACGCAGCAACAATGAAAAATGCTTTGAGTGCTTTCAAAACAACTGGAATTTGGCCACCGAATGAAAATGTTTTTGAAGAAAGTGACTTTTTACCTGCTTCTACGACAGATATCCCTTTGGACGTTGAAGGCAATGAACAGCAATCCTTAGGAGAAAATGCCCATCAGATTCCAGAAAAATCTGTGATCCATAAAAATAGAGTAGAGACAACTCTGCCTTCACGTGTGCCAATGAAAAACATCAACAATGATTCTTCGCCATTACCACAATATTCGTGGATTCCTGATGCCCCTCCAACTCGTGAAAAAACACCGAATAAGGTAGTTCTACAAGGGCCAAATATATTTTCTCTTGCATCGCCGCAAGATTTGTAGGCAATTCCTAAAGTAACTTCTGTTGCAAAACGCCCCCAGCGAAAACGAGAAAAAACAGCAATTTTAACATCCACTCCTTACAAAATGGAATTGGAAATATCTATTCAAGAAAAAAATGAGAAAGCTAATGGTGTCAAAAGGAAAATAGGCAGTGTAGGGAAAAAGAAAAGAGCAGTTCCTAAATTAACAAAAAAAGCAGTATTGAAAGACAAAAATAATGAAGATTCCTCAAGAGACGAAGACGATGCGATATGTCTTTATTGCAAAGAATTTTATAGTACTTCCACCGAAGGATGGATTTCATGTTGTCTTTGTCACGAATAGGCTCATAATTCCTGCGCCGGTATTGACAGCGATGATGATGAGACTACGTTCCGATGTGAATGTTGTTCCTTGCTAACTTTGTATATCATATATTATATAACTAAGAGTTTTTATAGTAATAAATTATTTTCGTTCACCTACACGTACCTCATATACTAAACCCATTTTACCCCAGATACAATTCCCATTTTGCCCCGTATACAGGGCAAAACGGGGAGATGCCTGATTTTTAAAAAATATATAAAAAAACTACGTAAAAATTTCAATTTGGTTATTTGTTTGTTTAAAGTCTAAAGGTAATATATTTAGCTAGCTAAATTCAAAATGGCACAGTTAAGTTGATTCGTTTTATAAAAAAATCAGGCCCTTAAAGTTAGGTACCCCGTTTTGCCCTAGATTCCCCTATAACTAAAATCCCCAAGCTGCCAATAATTTCTGGAATTCCATCATACCGTTCACGATATTCACGAAACACCATGCAACACTAACAATATTGTTTGTATATAAGTACCAAGAAGCAATTTTCGAGTATAGGCCGCCGCATTCGATATTCTAACTAGGGCGCGCGTGAAAGAAAGGCAAAATGCAAGCGGAAAGCGATACTATTGGCTGTTGGTGATACATTTGCGCATGTCCTGATATTTATGACTCACATGTTCATAAATATATAGATACTATTTGTAGATATATACATGCTCAACATTCATGTCCATTCGTTAATGTATCATATTGTAGAACGGAGCCATATACTAAATTGCAATAGTTATCGAGGAATATAAACCATCCTTGGTGTATTTTCTATGGGCAATTGTTTTAGCCAAATTTTCAATTTCCTTTTAAATAAAGAATTACTGTTTATATTTCTAATGGGCTGAGGAACATGGCCGAAAATTTTGGAGCCTGTATAGTAAAATGATCTTTGTCCTATTGTTCATGCAGTTTTTTCTGTAGAAAACTCGAAGTGTTTTTTGTAACGTGTATTATGTATGTGCTTTATTGATATTACCTTTTTTAATTTTCATATTGTGAGCTGAGGACTTTATAAATATACAGTTTTTTCAGTTCATGGATTGGAATCTCTTTAAAAAGTTTTTTTTTGTGGAGTAAGTGGGTTTTTTATTGAAAATAGTTTTCAAAACATATTTTTTAATAACTTGAAGTTTTTCTATATGACTATCATACGCACCTCCCCAGCCGAATATTCCTTACTGAAGATGGGATTCGACTAGTGAGTGGTGAAGTATTGTGAGTTCATTGACCCGCAGGTAGTTTTTGAGATATTTGAAACTAAATGGTATTTATTATTTGGTTTATATGAATATCCCATTTTAGGTGCATGTCAACTTCAATTGCAAAGTATGTTATGGACTGTACACAATCAACGAAATTGGGTGAGTTTAATTTATTGCAACTGTAATGAATTTTGGTTTTTCTAAATTCAGTGTGAGTTCCATACCGCTGAACCAATTTTGTATTTTCTCCAGAATTTGTTTCGCCTTGTTCTTGACACCGTCCCAGTAGCGTATGTGAACAGGAATACTGTATCATCTGCAAATGATGATATATTCGGATCCACTTCTGGGGAAAGTTCCGTTAATGTACATTGAAAAGAGCACTGCTCCCAGAACCGTTCCTTGGGATACAACAGTTATTACTTTGCAGGATTCGCTTATCACATTTCCGATTTTTACATACTGTGTCCTATCGTTGAGATGGGATTTAAACAATTTGTAGGCGATTCCTCTGATACCTAAGTCCTCCAACACGCCCATCAGTTTTCCGTGGTTGACGGTATCGAACGCCTTAGTCTATTGCACATTTTCCTACATCCAGTGATCGAAAGATATTATTTGTTAAGTTCACAATTGCAACTTCAGTTGATTTTTGGGGTCTGAAACCAAATTGTTTGGGTGGAAGTATGTTGTTCTTTTCTAGAAACTCCAGAAGGCGTTTTTTGATAACTTTTTCAACAACTTTTGCGACTGTACTTATAAGTGAGATTGGTCTATAATTAAAGACTTCTACCCGATTACCTTTTTGTCAACATTTGAGTTTCAATGCATGAGTCAACATTTGAGTTTCAATGATTACTTTGTTGCCAAAGTTAATATTGAAATCTCCAGCTAAGATTATTGAAGAGGGTGGAGACAATTGGGATAATAAATTTCCTAGTCGTTCCATAAAAAGTTTGAAATCCATTGGGGGAGTCATATAAAATCATGATATATACCATCATATTCAGAGTTTCCGAATGAATCAAAATTAGTTTTCAACAATTGAATTGTCAATTTTATTTATGTTCATGAAGAAAAATCCCTCCATGTAATCAATATGTTCTACAATATTCAAAAAGTATAAGATAATCAGAAATATATGAGGGTTCTTCAGTTTTCAGCCAATGCTCCATTAGAAAAACAATATTTGGTAGATTCAGTACCAAAAATAGCCTATAGTGGTTATTGAACCTATACAGCAAATTTGAGATAATATTGTTACTTTTTTTATTTCAATGTGCTGTAATATGTGAATATATATATATTCGAGTAGGGATAAGTCGAATGAATCAATATTCATACCTATCACCAGCCAAGATCGAATAATGCACCGAGAGAGAAGGGGATATATTTGGTTTAGGTGGTCGCCAAACAACTCCAAATTCGATGTTTTTTTGCTAAATTCCTCAAACGACATCCAAATATATTCTGGAAAATGAATGACCTCTGCATATACAGGGTGAGTCAGAATAAGACCGACAAACTCCGACTACAGATTCCTCAACTCATTTCTAAGTGAAAAGTTGCAAGGTATGTCCTAAATGCATCCCCTCTGGGCGAGTAGTTTGCGTCAACACATGTTCACCTCCTACGAGAGATGAAGATGGGTTGCGGAAACTTAGGTGGCTACCTCCAAGTGGTATCGCTGGATAACGGGGTTGACAAGGAAAATCCAGTGGGAATGACCAGAAATGGTCAAAACCTGCGGATCTCTAAGTCAATCTCAAACCAAATGCCACCACAACATGGCTTAATCCAAGGCGTTGAGCGACCCGTGCCGAGGGATGGATGATACCTGAGCCAGTCAGGTATCACAACGGAGCCTCTGGGATACATGGCGACCTCCCAGAGTAATCTGCCTTACACCTGCGCAGGGGGCACCGCAGGTGTGGACGACCCTTTCCCCCACACTCGTGGGAACGAAATGGAAACCACACAGAAAAACAACCCTGGGGAACTTCCAGTTGAAGAAGACCCAACACCGATAGCGGGTATGGAAGTCGAGGAGATTCCAGTTGAATCACACTTGACACCAGAAACCGTAAACCCAACCGAGGAGGGATCAGCAGATGGTCGAACACCTACTGAGAAACTCTCGGAAACAGAGTGGATTCCAAAGCCATATGGTAAAATGGAAACCAAAAAGATTCTTCAGCTCATCAAAACCCAGGACATGGGGATAGATACTGAAGAGTAACCCAAACAAGCTTGAAAAACCCTAAGTAGTAGGCGACACAAACCTTTGGAGAGATCAGCCCGGAAACAGGCATGAATCCGAAGAACCTTATCAACAGGCTTCTAAACCTAATTAAAGGCACAAACCTGTTTGAATGAGGAACCACTGACGACAGAGTGATACAATAGACCCCAGCTGGTCGCAGTGTCAAGGGAAGCTAAGTGCCAACCCTGTCTCTGGCTCGTCAGCTCCCTACCAACCAACCAACCATCCCCTCTGAGATACAGGGTGTCGAAAATACAAAAAAAATTAAGATTTGATTTGTTTTCTCCAAAATTCCTGAAGGAAAAAATTTGAAACTTTGTACACTAGTTGAGGTTTATCGTGCTAATTTGGAGTTATAATTTTTCAATTTTCGTAAACCAGTGGCGTAGTTACGATGATATGTGGTCATATGTACCTTCATATTTTCTTGGGACAAGTGAATGGACAAATGAGCGTTTGACATCAGTTCGGCTCATCGATACTCAACCTAAGAGTCATGACTTTCCATGTGCCTAAAAGTGGAGGTTTCTGCAATAATTGAGGAAAACTGAAGATATGTCCTTAGTAGAGACATAATTTCCTATGTGCAATAATCGCATTATGCTGATTTCTTACAACAAATCGGAATATGAACCTTCTGAACATTTTTTAATGTTGGGAGAATCGGAAACATAGTACGGGTGAGTCAGAATGAGACCGATAACTCCATTTTTCATTCATTATATTATTTGATCGAATCGATGTCTTGCATATGATTGTTTTGACAGATCAACTGACAAACAAACCCAACTTCAAATTCATAATACTCCACTTAGATAATAGTTAAGGTCTGAAATTTTTTTTGCGAAAAACTGAAGATAAGTACTCTTAATTTGTTGAAGTTTATGTAGGAGTATCATTATCAAAGCCATTTCTGATTGAATTATCTAGGAAAATATCATTCAATCAACATCTCTTTGATGAAGAAAAACAATTATTAATATCTACTTAAAAGATTTCTTTCGATTCGTTATAACTAGTAGTAAAGTCGAGCCTTTCATGCTAGTTTGTGGTGGGCTATTCAATACACCACTAATCAACGCATAAAACATACACGAAATTTGGAACTAAAAAGAAATTCTTTCATTATTCCCGGTTGAAGCACACTGATATATCGATACTTACATTAGACATAATTGACAGTAACCCAAAACAGTTTGTATTATTGTCAAGTCATCTGTCATCATTTCAGTCAGTGAACATCGTTCCAAAATGGATTATTCATTTGAAGAATATATAGATATGCATTTCGTTTATGGTGAAACAGGGGGAAATACCAGAGCCGCTGCTGATTTATATCAGATATCCAAAAGACATCATCCACATTTCACTACTTTTATAGCTATGCATCGACGATTGAAGGAATCGGGGTCCCTTAAATTCAGAAAACACCATTGTGGTACGAATAGAACAAGAAAAGATAATGTTACGGAAGAACAAATTCTTGAACAATTAGCAGCAGATCCTCCTGTTTCGTATAGGTTACAAGTGTCACAATCAACAGTAAGTCGGGTAGAAAGTGAACAAATATTGTATTCGTTTCGCCTGCAGAAGGTGATGGCCCTAGATGCAGGTGATTATGGCCCTCGTAGCTTTTTTTGAATGGTTTTTGAGGATGTATGGAGGAGCAAACGACTTTCCTAGATATGTTCTATTCACGGATGAGGCATGTTTCACAAGATATGGGTATTTCAATAGTAGGAACAGCCATTTATGGGATGAACAAAATCCGTATCGAATGTTTCGAAAAGGATACCCACAAAAGTTTTCGGTGAATATTTGGGTAGGAATTATCGAAAATCATATCGTTGGACCATATATCTTCTTCCTCCCCGTTTGAATGGGCAGAACTACCGAGAGTTTCTTGAACATGTTTTACCTGGGCTACTTGAAGACGTACCTCTATTGGTTCGTCAAAGAATGTGGTATCAATATGATGGAGCATTTCCAACGAATCGTTCGTCAATTTCTTGATCAAACATTCCATGATCGGTGCATAGGTAGATGGGATCCCATACATTGGCCTGCACATTCTCCGGTTTCAACTTCACTAGACTTTTTTTTGTGGGAATAACTTGAATCCCTAGTGTATGAAACACTTGTAAAATCTGTGGAAGATTTAACGGCGAAAATTTTAGCAGCATGTACGTTGTTAATACAGGATACACCAGGAATATTCCAAAGCATGCGACAGTCGATGATACGAAGATATCAATTGTGTATAGAACTAAATGGTGATCCATTTGAATATTTGCCTTAGCCCTGCTTGTTTCTATGTAGTGTACCCACTAAACCGTTTCTATCATTTAAGTTGATATTAATACACAATAATTGTTTTTCTTCATCAAAAACATGTTGATTGTATAATATTCTCCTGAATAATTCAATAAGAAATGGCTTTGATAATAATACTCCAACATAAACTTCGACAAATTAGGAGGACTTATCTTCAGTTCTTCGCAAAAATTATTTCAGACCTCAACTCTCATCTAAGTGGAGTATTATGAATTTGAGGTTGGGTTTGTTTGTCAGTTGGTCTATCAAAACAATAATATGCAAGAAAGTATGATAACATATCAGCGAATCCGCGACATTCGATCAAATAATATGATGAATGAAAAAATGGAGTTATCGGTCTTATTCCCAGACAGCACTAGATATTCCATGAATATTCATAGAATATTATTTTTGGGATATTGGAATATTCTCAAATGTGCCAGGGATATACATATCTTTTTTGGAATATTCCTAGTATGTGCTGGTGGGGAAAATTTCAGATGTTCCTTGAATATTCCATAAGGAATATTCCCTGAATATCCAAAATATTCCCAGAATATTCCATGAATATTCCAGAAAGAATACTCCTGGAATATCCTCTGAGAATATTCATTGTATAACCAGAATATACCTACAATATTCCATGAATATTCCAGAAAGGATAATCCTAGAATATTCCATGAACATATTCTATGAATATTCCGAAAATATTCAAAGTAATTCAGGAATATGATAGTAATATTCCCTAAATATCCTAAAGGGTTTTCAGAACAAAATAACCATTCCCTGAAATTTCAGAAATTAAGAAAATAAAGCAAAATAAACCTGTTTCCCCACATGAGTATCCTCGATTATACAATCTTGAATGGCACTTTTACATCAATAATATGAACTTTTACAATTATGCCTGACAATTCAAGCAATGTTTTTGCTTACATTCACCAAGAAACAAAACTTCATTTCAAAAATCATGTAGTAGTGCAATACGTAATTGTTTTCCTCAGAGTATTTGTGGATTGGAATTGCAGGTTCTACTCAGAAAAAAAACATTTGATTTCCGCAGACTGCGCATCCCTTCCCTACAATGAAATAAAACAACATAAATTTGAACAGGTCTATTTCTATATAGTTATAATAATAATAACACATATTTTATCAACCCGTTTTTCTGATACTACAGGAATATCTCTGAAAAACAAGAATTGCAAGATCGAACTACTGCTATCTGAATCAGAAAAACTTGAATCCATTCTATCACTAATAGTTTCAACTTGATTACTTAACTGTCCTTTTGCATGCTGTGACGGAGTTTGTGTGAAAATTGTATTAAGAATATTTTCAGTTTCCTGGTGTACTTCCTTATACCAAGGCACTGCTTCTTTTTCTTTCAGGCATTCAGTAGAAAACGCCTTGGAAATGAAATGATCAGTGATATACAAATGAAATTTTTGTGGAATGAAATGAATGGTAACATAAAAGTGTAGTTACCACACTGTGGTGATTATTAAGAATATTTGTTAAACAATTCCAAACACAGGAGGTTCACATACGAATATGCAAAAGTAACCCATACCAGTAAAAAAAAACAAAAGATGTCGAATGTCAATTTAGAATGCATTCAACTTTACAGCTCTGCCATCGGGTTAAGCTACGACTACTAGATGAACGACAGACGCTGACGCGCGCGGAATGGTTTTGATTGGTCGTGAAAGTGCACCTCGATATTTCCCGACCAATTATAATTTGGTCAGTACAGTAGTGTATTTTTGTCAGCTTGTCTGAACAAAAACTCTGATACAATAGCTACTTTTGACGAAACAACCTTGTTGGAGCTCAAATCAAAACATCCAGCTGACACGGAATTTATATATACAGGGAGTGACATCTTTAACCCGTTGAAAGTTGACGAAATTGAAGTTTTAAATGCAGTGAAGTCATTTCGTACTGGATCTGCAGGAGGCCTAGATTCTTTGAGACCATCGCATCTTCAAGATTTGTTGTCTAAAAGTTCTGGATCTATGGGCGAGAAACTCCTTCGGTCTTTAACCAACCTCTGCAATTCTATGCTCAGCGGTAAAGTTAACCAAGATGTGATCCCAATCCTATACGGAGCATCATTGATAGCACTTAGAAAAAGATGCGGTGGCATCAGACCAATAGCCGTCGGTACTACTTTTAGACGTCTTGTTTCCAAATTAGCATGTTCACAAATCAAGGAATCATTAGGTAATTATTTCCGTCCCATACACTTTGGTTTTGGTACTACAGGAGGATGTGAAGCCGTCGCCCATGCAGCACGACGTTTTGTAAATCAACATCCAGACTCTTCTTCTACTGTATTTCTAAAAATTGATTTTGAAAATGCTTTTAATATGATTTACAAAAATATTCTATTAGAAAGAGTCAAAGATACGATCCCAAATCTCTCCCCTTCATACGTCAATGTTATGAGAAGCCAAGTTTTTTGAATTTTGGAAATAACTTAATTTATTCGGAAAGAGGCGTTCAACAAGGAGATTCATTGGGCCCCGCTCTCTTCTGTTTATGCATCGAGAACCTAACAAGATCGATTAGAGCTTAATTCAATTGTTGGTATCTTGATGATGGCGCCATAGGTGGCAATGCAGATTTGGTTCTAGAACAGTTCCAAAAAATTATTTCTTCTTCCAATGAAGTCGTTCTTCAATTAGATTTCAAAAAATGCAAACTTTTATTTTTGAACGAACATACAGATAACATTTCAAAGAAATTCAATTATTTAGCTAATGGCATTAAAATTATGGAAAGAAACAATTGGATCCTCCTTGGTGCTCCACTTTCGGATGAATCTTTGACAGAATGCATAAACCAAAAAACAAATTCCCTCATTTTGATGGCATCACGCATCGATAAAATTCCTAATCATATTGGATATTTTCTCCTGAAGATTTGTTTGGCTATACCCAAATTGATGTATACCCTGAGATGTTGTGCAACATGGCGCTGCATGGAGGAACTCATTCATTTTGATTCAACACTCCGTTAGATTCTGGAGCAGATAACCAATAACCATTTCAACGATCTAACATGGCTCCAAGTAACGCTTCCCGTGAATAAAGGTGGTCTAGGAATCCGTTAAGCATCTTCACTCGCTTTACCAGCTTTTCTTTCTTCATTCAACAACGTCCAACATTTGATTGACCAGTTTTTACCTATTACTTCACCAATTCACCAGACTCTTTCTACATAGAATGCGAATCTATTTGGCTCTCGGAAACAGGTATCTCTACACCTAGTTATAAACTCTCACAGAAATCCTGGGATATTCTTTTTATCGAATCTTCAACTACAAAACTCCTTGAGTCAGCTGCTAACTCTCCATTCGAAAAGGCTCGTCTCAAGGCAGTATGCACTGAGGAATCTGGAGCTTGGCTTAACGCCCTTCCTGTTGCATTCTTTGGAACGTTTTGGATAATGAATCCTTCAGGATTTCTATTGGTCTACGTTTGGATTGTTCGATTTGTGTTAGCCATACATGCAGATGTGGATCCAGTCAATGATAAAGGTATTCATGGTTTGAGTTGTAAATATAGTTCGGGACGTTTCTCACGACACTCCACTGTTAACGATTTAATTAAACGTGCTCTGTCAACTGCTGACATTCCTTCTGTTTTGAAACCCTTAGGAATGATTCGTGACGATGGTAAACGTCCAGATGGGATGTCTCTCATTCCTTGGAGCCATGAAAAACCACTAGTTTGGGACTTCACCTGTGCAGACACTGTTGCTCCTTCACATAATAATTTAACATCAAAGACTGTTGGTGGTGCTGCAAATTCTGCTGAAAAATTGAAGAATAAAAAATATTCCAGTTTGATTGATCAATATAATTTTTATCCAATAGCTATCGAAACCTACGGTTCTTTTGGTAAATATGCATTGGAATTTTTCAAAATTATCGGTCGAAAACTCATTGATAAAACTAATGATCCTAGAGCGAGGACTTTCCTGTTTCAACGTATAAGTATTGCAATCCAGAAAGGAAACGCTGCATCTGTCCTGGGTTCTATACCTACTTCTAAAAGTTTGGATGAATTCTGATCCGTCCTCCAGGATTAAGAATTTTGAGCAATTCCTCAATTATTTCTACATTCCCACTTCTTACTTCTCCACCATCAAGGCCAATAGAAGAAGTGAACTCTGACGGAATGGAAGACACATCTAGAAGAAAAACTTTGAAGAAAAATGATTTGTTTTTCTCTTCCCAAAAAATAACTTGTTCTGACATATCTCAATCCAACTCAAGTAACTACAATACTATTAGACCACTCGGACTCAATTGGCAACACCTGCTTCATGAATAGTATAATACAATGTTTATCGAACACCAGATGGTTGCTCGAGTATCTGAAAAAAGACGAGCTTGTGAGGGATATCAACACAAGCATATCAAGCATGAAAGGTGCTCTGATAAAAGCATTTGCGATTGTGATAAAAGAACTTTGGTCAGAAGATTTGTCTGATAGGGTGGTGAATACTGTTTCTTTGAAATGCCAGATACAAATATTCGCACCTTGCTTCATGGAACACGCTCAACAGGACGCCCAAGAATTTCTCAGATATTTATTGGAAGGTCTTCATGAAGATATAAACAGAGTGATTGGAAAGTCCAAACCTATTTTGATAGAAATTGATGAAAAACTGAGCAATCTTGAAAAGGCACAGGAGTCTTGGACAAGATATCTAAGAATGGACAACTCAAAAATGGTTGATAACTTTGTTGGTCAACTAAAATCATCGTTGTTCTGTTCTTCTTGTGGCCATTGTTCTGTCTCTTTTGACCCTTTCTGGGACCTTTCACTTGATATTCCACAGATATCTGGCCAGCTGAGCCTGTCACAATGTTCAGACTTGTTTATTAGAGAAGGAATTTTAGATGGCGAAGAAAACCCAACTTGTTGTTAATGTAAGGAAAGAATAAAATGTACAAAGTCATTATGTATTTATAAATTCCCCAAAATATTAGTTATTCACTTGAAACGATTTTCGCCTTTGGGGAGATTTATGGAAAAATTAAATGTCAACATTGACTTTCCTCTCAAAGGAGTGGATACGAGTAATTATGCAGCAGATAATGTAGCTCCATGTCAATACAACTTGTATGCTGTATCCAACCATAGTGGAACAACTTATAGCGGACACTACACGGCTTGCTGTAAGCACCCTTACGCAGGCATATGGCACGAGTACAATGACTCCAGAATATCACCGATATCATCACAATCCATTATAAGTGAAGAAGCATTCGTCCTTTTCTATGAGCAAGAGGACACCAACTTAGATTAGCTTTATTATAATTTGAATTGTTTTCTATAATAAGCAGTATATATACATCAATTCGCACTTTTTCTCATACTTTTCCCATATTTTGAACTCGAAAATGGTTATTGGTCTTCATTCCATAGAAGTAAGGGAGAATATTTCATGAATATTCAATACAGAATATTCAATTTTGATTATACCATGAATATTCATGCATGATTATTCCATGAATATTCACACAGGAATATTCTATGAATATTCATACAGGAATATTCCCCCGAGAATATTCCAGGAATATGCATATTGGAATATTCCTGGAATATGCTAGAGGCATGTGAATATTCCATGTATATTCGGAATATATACTCTTCTCTTTTCGGATATTTAGAGAATATTCTAGGAATATTCCGTGCTGCCTGGGTTTTGACTCACCCGTACAGGTTTCCGATTCTCCCAACATAAAAAATGTACAGGAGGTTGACACATATTCCGATATGTTGTAACATAGGAAATTATGTCTCTACTAAGGACATATCTTCAGTTTTTCTCAATTATCTCAGAAACCTCCATTTTTAGGCAAATGGAATGTTATGACTCATTTGTCTATTCACTTGTCCCAAGAAAATATGTAGGAACATATGACCACATACCATCGTAACTACGCCACTGGTTTACGAAAATAAAAATATTATAACTTCAAATTAGCACGTTGATAAACCTTGATTAATGTACCAAATTTCGAATTTTTTCCTTCAGGAATTTTGGAGAAAACAAATTAAATCTTAATTTTTTTCATACATTCGACACCCTGTATCCCAGAGAATATGCATTTTTGGACATACCTTGATAGCACCTTTTCACCTCGAAATGAGGTGAGGAATCTGTAGTCGGAGTTTGTCGGTCTCATTCTGACTTGCCCTGTATAATTTGAAGCACACGAAATCATGATTTATCATTTTATAAAAGGCCTGTTTCGTAAATTGACATGAAGCCCGGGTAGCTCAGTCGGTAGAGCATTGGACTTTTAATCCAAGGGTCCAGGGTTCAAGTCCCTGCTCGGGCGAACTTTTTTTTATTCTCAATATTTGATGGATCCCAACGTCTACTTTTTTCTTACAAAGTTGAATATTCCTAATTTAAGTCAATAGATACTTTTGAAAAGTCCATAATGTTAAAGAAAAAAATGTGATAATAAAAATGTTTTTACCAATACACACAATACAGTTGTAGTCTCCCGTTATATGCATATGCAGTGGTTGGTAACTTCAAATCTAACAAAACTGGCGTGCGGGGGTTTTACCTAGGCATTTCTTTTTCGCCATTTGACATATCTGAGTGCTTTAATTATCTGAATATTGCTTTACGAAGACGATTTTAAAATATATAAGAAGATTCCCTCCGATTGAAGAGGGAAATATTTCCAATTAAATATTGGTTAGAATGATTTTTATTAAAATTGAAAAATCTACGATAAAAATGAACTTATTTTTTGTAATATCGAACAAAAAGCAGCTACTTCCCGGACTCAAGCCACGCTGAACTCATATGATAAAATTTGCATTTTTATTCAGATAGTTGTTTGCTTTTCTATTTCAGTCTTAATAGGAAGAACTAATATAAGAAACAGGCAAAAATAATGTTTTCCAAAAAAGAGTACCCTCAAGAAATCGCTTCTTCTCTAGGTCTTCAATACATGTTTGTCAACGAAAATCTCTTTCACGCTTCTATATGATCATCAGAAAGACCGTGCGAATGGGGAAATACATTTTCTAGAACCAGTGATGGAAAAATATCAGAAAAGATTTCAAGCAAATCAGTATATCCTCCAATGGCTAATTCAAATGAAAATTGTCATTGTCAATCAAATTTCATTGTTCAAGAATTTTCCCTAGTATATGCAGTCCTTTTCATATTGAATAGGAATAGTTCAAAGCAAATTGACATATTTCTTTATCTGCCTTTTGGTTCAGTTACCTTTCGCATTATTCTAGAAAATGTATGTAAATCAATTTACGCTGCTAAATTATTGTCTTCAATATATCAATATTTGTTTGTGACAAATATTCGATTAGTTTTATCCTGAATTGCTCTCCAAAATATATTTATAGAATATGTTGACATTTTGGAGATTATCTAGACTCATTTTTTAAACATTACCCAACCCAACATTATAGGAAAATTATAACAAGCAGACACGAAATATCACCAAAAAATCAGAATTTACTTAGTTCTGACGAATTATATTACCTCAAATTCCTCACAACTACGAAGTCATAATTGAAGTTGTAAAAAACATGGTTAACACGAATAAATCTCATCCAAAATCTTTTGACTCCATAGGCAAAATTTATAGTGGAAATTTACTTATTATTAACTTTCCGCAAATATTTATTAGGTACAATTTTTCCTATATTTTTTAGTTCGAATACGTTCATATGATCTCATATTCATCGTGCAACGGATTAAATATTTGTTGGCTTGCACTGATTCCGCCATTGAATAAGGAAACAAAAATAATTCTCCTAAATCAACCACATCCCAATAAGTAGCCGTCATATATAAACTTTTTAACAAAAAATTAAACCGACGATATACGGAACTGAAAAGTAAAAAATAAAATAAACCTTGTTAGTCTCAGTAACTAAGCTCCTAAACTAACGTGAGTAACTAATTTTGAGTTGGCGCCAAACAAACAAGCAAATGAATTAGGTAAGGCGTTAAATGATAGTTGCGCGGTGACATTCTGATAATTTTTTTGAAGTGATTTTATGATGTTCGTTGATTGTTTGTTTGGCGCCGACTCAAAATTAGTTACTTACATCAGTTTAGGAGCTTAGTTACTGAGACTAAGAAGGTTTATTTTATTTTTTACTTTTCAGTTCCGTATTTAGTCGGCTTTATTTTTTGTTAAAGAGTTTTCATTTTTCAATTTTTTATGGCTAAAATATACTAATTACCACCTACTTGTTTTTTGATTACTTCCAAAATACTTGCTTACCCACCAGTTAAATAATATGATTATCTATGTTGAAAAGGGAAACATTCTCAATTGAATATTGATAGAAAGATTTTTCTGTGAATTGAAAAATCCACGATTAAAATGCAGTTATTTTTTGTGAATGTCTAACAGAAAACAACTACTTCCGGCTAAAGCACGCTGGACATTGAACTCATCTATAGATATTCTGAAAGGCCAACTCAAAGAAATCTGAAATTGAAAATTTGCTTTTCATTCAGATAGTTATTTTATTTTCTATTCCAGTCTTAATTAGGAACTCATAAGATGAACGAGGCAAGAAATGTTTTCCAAAGAGAGTACTCACCAGAAATCATTCGTAACATTGATGCAGGAGAACATCGATTCATGGTCTTCAATACATTTTGTCGACGAAAATCTATTTCAGGCTTCCACGATCATCAGGAAGACCGGAAGAATGGAAATCATTTTCAGAAGCAATCTCACTTTTAAAGATGGAAAAGTTAGAATCATTTCTTTTGGAGGCACTTTGAAATTAGTGTTTCTACTACCTGTCATGGGGTATGATAGATTGATTTGTTGAAAATATAAAAGGATGTTCATAAAATCAGATGTGGAATCATCTGCGACTGAAAGATAAACTTTAGTCCCTATCTTCCATCGTCAAGATAACTCTTGTGGGTAATCAAGTTGAAAAGAAACATTCTCAATTGAATATTGATAGAAAGATTTTCTCGTGAATTGAAAATCCACGATTAAAATGAAGTAGTTGTTTCTGTTAGAATTCACGAAAATAACTTCATTTTAATCGTGGATTTTCAATTCACGAAAATCTTTCTATCAATATTCATGAAATTTTCCCTTTCAACATGAATCCCACAAGAGGTTATCTTGACGATGAAGATAGGGACTAAAGTTATCTTTCAGTCGCAGATATTCCACATCTGTTTTGAACATCCTGTTTAATTTTCAACAAATCAATCTATCTACCATGACAGTTTAATCAGAAAACACTAATTTCAAAGTGCCTCCAAAAAATGATTCTAACTTTCCATCTTTGCAAAGTGAATTGCTTCTTGAAAATGTTTCCCCCGGTCTTCCGATGATCGTGGAAGCTGAAATGTTTCTCCGTATTGCCAGTGATGCGATGTCCCTGCATCAATGTTACGAATGATTTCGGTATATCTTTGGAAAACATTCTTCTTTCCCGTTATCTTATGAGTTCCTAATAGACTGGAATAGAAATAAAATAACTATCTGAATGAAAATGCTTAATTTCATTTTTATGAAGCCTTTCAAATCATCGATGAGTTCAATGTCCACGTGGCACCAAAGAGTTGTTTTCTGTTAGAACACAAACAACTCATTTTAATCGTGGATTTTCAATTCACAGAACATCTTCATCAATATTCAATTGAAATGTTTCCCTTTTCAACATGAATACCCCACAAGAGGTTATCTTGACGATGGAAGATAGGGACTAAAGTTTATCTTTCAGTCGCAGATGATTCCACATCTGATTTTATGAACATCCTGTTTATATTTTCAACAAATCAATCTATCATACCCCATGACAGGTTTTAATGTCAGAAAACACTAATTTCAAAGTGCCTCTCCAAAAGAAATGATTCTTACTTTTTCCATCTTTGCAAAGTGAGATTGCTTCTTGAAAATGTGTTTCCCATTTCTTCCGGTCTTCCTGATGATCGTGGAAGCGTGAAATAGATTTTCGTCGACAAAAATGTATTGAAGACCTAGTGAATGCGATGTCTCTCCTGCATCAATGTTACGAATGATTTCTGGTGGGTACTCTCTTTTGGAAAACATTCTCTTTTGCCTCGTTCATCTTTATGAGTTCCTAATTAAGACTGGAATAGAAAATAAAATAACTATCTGAATGAAAATGCAAATTTTCAATTTCAGATTTTTTCTTTTGAGTTAGGGCCTTTTCATAATATCTATCAGATGTAGTTCAATGTCCAGCGTGGCTTTAGCCGAGGAAGTAGTTGTTTTCTGTTAGACATTCACAAAAAATAACTTCATTTTAATCGTGGATTTTTCAATTCACAGAAAAATCTTTCTATCAATATTCAATTGAGAATGTTTCCCTTTTCAACATGAATACCCCACAAGAGGTTATCTTGACGATGGAAGTTAGGGACTAAAGTTTATCTTTCAGTCGCAGATGATTCCACATCTGATTTTATGAACATCCTGTTTATATTTTCAACAAATCAATGATTATCTACTTTTACTATTTGTTGTAATATAAATTATTTTTGTTGTTCTGGTTAGTTTATTCCATTACTTTGTATATAAATCCATCCTCTCATAGAATATAATGGTTTTGACGGATGTGGAACAGAAATAATGTCAGTAGCGATCTGTAATTGTCAACTACGTATGTGTGTGCCAATGTTCATAAGTGAAAAATCAATTATACCCTATTTTTCTACCCGTAAGGGTATATAATTCCATTCGAAATCTAAATATAAGGTATACCCTATCTATTAAAAAAAGAATCATCCAAATCGAAGAATCCAGTACAAAGTTATGCCTGATAGAATCGGTTAACGGACCAGAATTCAGAGGGTGAGTGATCAATATCCTTCATTTTGCTACCCTTAGGGGTGGATTTCATCTTTTAAATTCAAATGGGACCACCTATCGGAATCGGACGCCTCAGTAAAAAGTTATGCGTGATCATACTTAAAAAAAATTATGGAAAAAAAATACGGGTCGACTAGAGAACCTCCTCCTTTTTGGTTTCGTCGGTTAAAAATAGAATTGGGGAGATCCACAGAAAAAATTGTAGCATACACGGAGTTATATATGATTTTTCCCTATCAAATTGAATCTTTCGAATTTAAACCAATATTATCACAGAAAAGTTGTTTTCGCAACTACAGTTATGAATTATGAACTTCATCCGTATTTATCTTCCTCTGACGAGTATTTTCCGAATGCCATGTTTATATTATAATTGACATTTCTCCCACAAATAGTATAATAACAGGAAATTTCTGTCTTCCTCTTCTAATCTCAAATTTGTCGATCCCTTACAGTCAACTATAGGTAGGACCACTATTGAAGCAAATTTACCTATTTTATAGTTTCGACTAATTGGGCGAAATGTCTTGGTATCCCAATTTTCGTCTTTTGAATTCATTGAATTTTTTTCTCCATATTGGTAAATATTACGAGCTGATTACAATTGATTTACGTTCACCAAATTGGGCGCCGACTTATTCGGACATCTGACGGAATTGGTTGGTTTTGGTCGTTGTCTCGCTGCTCAGCTCGCTGCTTGTAACCCAGTACATGTACACGGTTTCGGGCCGTGGAATGACAAGTAAATATATCCATCGGGTATTTGCTTTCACGTAGCACTGCCTGGATAGGAAATACCAAGAGCATACGTGGTAATGCTATTTTCTAATGAAATTTTACCCCAACGAAGGTACCAGGAACTACAGCGAGGAGGATATAACCTGTTTTCCGGTGTACGGGGGGCGACCAGATGTCCTGATGCGCGGAAACCTGCCTGGTACAGACCGCGTTTTCAGCTAGTAATACTAGACATACGTATGGGCTTGCCTTAACCGGCCGGCCGAGTAGACGAGAACAACAATAAAACTTTCCCCAAGTTCAAGGTGGAAGCCGAAGACTGCATGACTAGTGGTATCTTGGGTATCTGGCGCCCTCCGGTTTCATCTGCCTTCCTGCGGCATGCGGGGCTCTGCCGCAGGTAACTGTCTTTCCCCAGCTTCTCGTGGGGCCCATTATGGTTATAGTCACGGCAAATAGGGCAAGAAAAACTCTCCAAAAACCATGGGAGGATGCGGAACTGAGGATCGTTGGAGAGGCAGCAGTGCCTCACAAAGATACCTCAATGATAATTCTTTCCAGATGGGTCAAAATCTCAAGGCTCTTTGAATAAACCTCCAATATTCAAAAGCAGCCACAAGTGTACTTAGAAGGAAGTTTATTGAAAAAAACCTCAGTATAGGGTTGCTCCAAAAGCCCTGGCCATTGTGAAAGTGCCAACTGAAACAGGCAAGAAGCAGATTATTATGGCCTCGGCCTACATTTCAAGGGACTCGCCGTCACACCCACCACCAGAGTATGTCCAAATCCCCATCAGATGGTGTCTAACAGAAAACAGGCATCTCATTCTATGCTGCGTCGCGAACGCGCACTATCGAGAAAAGTTGTTGAACAAGATCTTTCCAATTCTCCTGTTGAATTTTTTGTTGATGATACCTTCATCGCAGAATTCAAAATGAAGTTAATGACTGGAAAGCTTCAGTAGCACTCTTGATGAAAGGCATTTCACCACCTGATATGGACGATGAAACATGGGAGCAAATCAAGCACGATAAACAGAAAAGAAATGACAGAGTTACCATTTTTATAGCGCACGTGGAAAATATGTTCAGTCGTTTGAGTAGGCCACCCCATGAAACAACTAAAACAAAAATCATAAACAATAATTTGCTGTTCGAATATCATAGTCAGTTAGCTTTGCAAGATATTTATACTGTAGAAGAACTCGGGGAGTTAACGAAGGAATATTCAGTCAATGAGACCTTTTGAAAATCATCATGCTGCTACAACATCTATGAATTTCAGTGATACTTCAATTTCTGATAAAAATAAAAATAATTACAAACCTAGAGCATATCAAATTTTTTATAGAAATGTCTCTAGAAATGTTTCATTTAATCGTTCTCAGCCCTCCACTTCTCAAAGTAACCTTAGTAGTAGTGCTACAGTTAGAGCACCAATAATTTGTTGGAACTGTAGACAGTTGAATCACCGTTACTCAAATTGTTTGTTGAACAGAAATGTGTTTTGATTTAAATGTGGAAAACAAAATGATATGTCTGAGATTGTGTCTGTTCAAAAAACGAGTGGAGAACAGTGCTGGAATTTGCCCAGTCAACCCTGTTAACTCGTTGGCTAGAATAAATTCAAATTTGTCAATTCCAAGAGAAAATCAAGTGAATTTGAATCACGTGTCTCCATTATGAGTTGAGAAAAATTCTGACAATAGGCCATCTATTTCAGTTAATTTATTTGATAGAGAGATAGTAGTACTTTTTGATTCTGGAGCAACAACTTCTGTTGTAGGAGAAATCGGAATAAAAATTTCAGATTTTTTTTAAATAGATTTATTAGAAATGCTTTGTGATCAAAAAATGTTTTAACCGCTGATGGTACTGAAAAATTTGTTAGAGGTGTAGTTGATTCACCGATATGCATCAATGACACCTGTCAAGTCGTGAAAGCCTCAGTTGTTCCGTCGATTTCTCATTCTTTCATTTTCGGTAGTGACTTTGCAAAACAGTTTAAAATTTTAGTTGACTTTAAAAATGAGCAATGGTCGATACAGAGCAATACTTGCAATTCAGTAGTCAATGTTGCCAGAGAATTGAAGCTGATGATATTTCCAAGTCCTTTGAAGATATTAGTAGTGAAAAAGGTTTGGGTCGTACAAATAGGATTCACATGTGCATTGATACTGGAATAACAAACCCTTCAAGAATAAATAGCATCCAATGAGCCCATATATGTTAAAAACTTTGAATTCGGAACTTGATGAAATGCTAAACTTAGGTGTGGTGAAGGAATCCAATAGCCCCGTTTTATTGCTGAAGAAGAGTTCATACGAATATCGCTTTTGTTTTGGTATTTGTTCTCTCAGTGAGTTAACCCGACATGACTCATAGCGATAGAATACTAAATCAGTTGCGGTATGATGAAATACATGTCATCATTAGATTTATCAAAAGCTTTTTGGCAAATAGAGTTGGACGAACCATCAAAATGAACAGCATTCAGTATACCGGGACGTGGGTTGTTCGAATTTGAGGTTATGGCGTTTGGTCTCTGTAACTCAGCCGCGCCCTGTTGACGCTTCATTTGGACCTAGATATGAACCATATATTATTCAATATATATCATTGTCCCTAGTTCACTTTCGAGGAACATATAAAGTTGTTAGCTGAAGTTAAGAACATTCTTAAAAATGCAGGTTTAACAATCAATACTTGAAAAAAATTTTTTTTTACCATCATTGAAATTTTTGGGTTATGTTGTTAGTGGTGATGGTTTACGGACAGATCCAGACAAATTGTCTGCAATGGAAAATTACCCTAGGCCCACAAACTCAACTGAACATTGGAATGTGCTCTTGGTACAGGAGGTTCACTAAAAAAATTCTCCGTCAACATCCCCACTCAAAGGGTTAACAAAAGGAAGAAATGAAAAATAACCTATTTCAAGGACTCCGGAAGCCAAAAATTCATTTTTGAAAATCAAAGAGGCTTTAGTTTTAGTATCAGCACCAATTCTTACACAACCTGATTTTTCTAAAGAGTTCACTATTCAGTCGGATGCTTCGGATGTAGGAATTGGGGGGGGTGCTAACTCAATCTTTAGATGGCGTAGAGCGAGCCTATGCCAGTAGAGCCTCATCAGGGTCTGAAAGGAACTATTAGGCCTTGATATTTTGCATCGAGAAGTTTTGTCCTGTTTACAGCCATAGTCGATAATTTTTCTTTACTCTGGCTCAATAATGTCAAGTCACCTTGTGGAAAACTAGCTCGATGGGCAATACGCTTGCGCCAGCATACCTTTGACCTTGTTCACCGGAAGGGATCTTCGAATGTAGTTCCTGGTGCTTTATCAAGGATACGAAGATGAAGAGAAATAACTTATTATTAGTGGTAGGTGATTGGTTCTCTACTGATTTACTCACAATCTTTCAGGAAACCAAGCTGTCATCATTGGGATAATATTATTTTCTTGATTGAATAAGGTAAGCTCAATATTATTTATATAACCAAGTGGCGCTCAACAAATAATCATATCTCTGGATTGAAGTATCTCAGCCACTGCTCGATTATTTTCTCAACTCAACGACCTATAAATATTCTCCGATGAAAAGCACCGTGCACATGTAACCTGTTTTTCCCAGAGAAAATCAAAGGCTACAACTTTCACCAAACGTTGATTTTCAGAAGATTAATTGCGCAAGCAATGCAATCTTGTGATACGACGATCCGAGTGCTGTTTGATACAGAGCCTGCACCATTTGTATAAGTAAGTCTCGAGTGACTTGAATACGGCTACATGTAGCGGATCTAGATAACAAGACACGTAGCTTTGCATTGATAATGATATAATTTTGATTCGCGTACTCGAACATCGCAACAGAATTGCAATGAGTAGGGTGGCATTGCCTTAAGCATCAGCTGCTATTGTTTCACCTTCCTCTGTTGACGTTGACATAGCTACAGCTTTTGAACATTTTTCTGCCAAAACATGTCCAGAACAATTGTTGAGATGCAGACCAGTCTTACCTATATGCAACACATGGCCAGGTTTCTCAAGCAATTTATTTTCAGATCTGTTCAGGGAATTCATTTCGCGAAACAGGAGTACCCCATCATATCCAGTTTTCTATGTGGTTCTACCAAATCTGTGCTTCAAATCTAGATGTTCTGCAACCTGAAATCGATCTCTTCCCAAATCATCAATAGTCAGAGGAAATCTATTAATTCCCGTTTCTTCAACATGATCAGATATTCCCTTTTTATTGGCAACACCAAATGTTGAGAATGGACCCATAAGGCTCGTGGAATCATCCTTAATTTTGAGCCCCCTTTATGAAGTGTTTCTACATGATTGAGCTCTATAGGCTGATATAATTTTAATTTGCACCAAAGTCTCTTGGCTCCTCAATATTCAATTGTCCCTCGTACGTAGTTCTTGTAAATCATTCAGAAGATTCCCTGAAATTGACGTTAGCATTTCAGGGTCACTCTCCCCTGAAAATATACGGCCGTCCATTCATATTGGCCAGGTTATATATCCATATTGATTTTAAAGAGAATAACGCAATTAATAGTAATGAATTTGAGGTTAGAATACGAAAAAACTCATTTACATGTATATATAAATAAAGAAAACATTATGGTCAGCTGAAATTTGATTTCACACAAACCTAAAATTTTCATTGCACACGACTTACGAAACTCGGCAAAAATAAAGAAATCACCTATGAAAGAGAAGCATTATAGACATACTACCAATGTACGAATAAATCTCTCACGACTATTTACCTTCTTACCTAGATGAGTAAATTCAAAAACAAACACACCATTCTCAATACAAAAAATCTTGAGATAGGTTCTACACATTTTAACTAGAAAAATAAATCCAGAGCAATTTGCCTTCATACAGGGCGCTTGAAACAATATTTTCTCAAGAAGTCTATCGATGACCGATATATTTTGATAGTCGTGCAAGGGTGATGAAAACATGGGAAGGCAGACTGTTTTTGTATCGGGAGCGGAAACTGTATTTTTCCTTGCAATTTCTGGAGAATAACGTTCGATAGTCTGGATAAATTTAAATCATTCCAGGAAATGGTATTCATACTGCGTTGAATGAATGTTTGGCGATTGAAATATAAAATAAAAGCCGGAAACATGTTTTCTTTAAGGAAAATATAAATTTTGGCATCAATTAATGGATTTGTTTGATCAATGGACGTGAAAATAATTACACTGCTTCGGGAAACAACACTGTAATTATTGCTTGGAAATAATTCATTGTGAAGGAACTATTTTGGATGTAGTTTTTCATTCACTGCGTTGAATTTAGAAAAAATCTATAGAAGCGTAGAATAGTAGTTTTCTATTCACACGTACAGAATTTATAAATTATTTTATGGGTTAGGTTTGGTTGGGTTGAAGATATATCTGTTTTTTCAGATTCAGAAAACCGCATATAGAGGCAACATACAGGGCGAACAAAATTATGCTTTCATTGAGAAATATAGTCAGGAAAAAGATGAATAATTTACATTACAAAGATTGCGCTGGATTGGTCTCAGCACTTTCACCAAAAGAAAGACAAAACTCAAATCCCATGTGGATGAATCAATTGAAGAGTTTTTCTTCCGTAGTCGGAGAGTTTGAACACTCGCTAGGTAGCAATAGGAACTGAAAAGTTGAAAATGAAATTATTGAAATCACGCTTTCGTAGCAATATGGACTAAAAAGTTAAAAATAAAATTATGGTTTGAAAAAACTAAAAAAAAAACACGCATATATAGCAATACGGACTAAAAACTTTAAACTAATAGAAATAAAGTCATTGACCGAAAATATCCTTTTATGTAAAAAAGCGTGGGATTCTCTTCACTTACTTTTCATTATGAATCTACTTCCACCAATAGCCAGGAATAAAAAACTTAAGATAACTGATATCAAGCAACCCACGATTTTCTTATATGAAAGGACATTTTTGGTCAATGACTTATTATTTTCAATTTTTCAGTCCATATTGCGTGTTTTTTTTTGCTTTTTTTTATATAACTTTATACCTATAAATTTTTACGATAAGTCCTTCATGAGGTCTTATTTTCCAATTTCTGATATATGAACTGAAATAATGTTGAATACTACTCAACATCTTGAGATTGTAATAGTAAACGACATTATACAGGAATAAAGTTGTTTAAAATTCGAATCCATTCATCAAGCTGAACTAACTACAAATCGTACTAATTTCTTCGTTATTGCAGATTTTTATCTATGATTTTATCCCAGTGGGAAAATATATAAAAATATGTTGTACTTTGTATTCAACCAATTCGGAGAAACATGAACTGAAATATGGCAGGGAAATTTAAAGAATTTTAAAAACATTAACGCTGATGGTTAACGGTGGAAAAAAACTGAAAAGTTGTTCTAATTGTAGAATATAATCATTCATTATGCTGAGATTATTCAAATCGGTACTTTTATTCAAACCAGTGACGCCATTATTAATTAAATATATTTCTTTGAACCTGCATATTATTCAGACGTCATTACTATACATTATATGTTTGTTATTGATTACATATTCTGAAAGTGCACAGAAATTGTCTTTCTCTACGACTATCGTATTCTACATTGATTACATATTGGTTATTAAGGTAGTAGACAGTTGAATTAGGAAATTATTAAAATTTGGCATACGTATTGTTCAACATGTAAGCAACACCTCTATGAAATTCTAACAAGTTTCACAATCTCGAACCCGAGATATATATATATAATTGAAGTTGACTCAATTAACACGTAACATATGGACCATGCATAGGCAAACAGCACATTATTAATTATACCGTTAGTACTAAAATTGAGAAGTTTATGAAAAACGAGGAGGAGCAAGAGCAAAATATCACAGATATCGTGAAAAAAAATCAAAGTGATTGACCATCTAGT
Source organism: Gonioctena quinquepunctata (assembly GCA_018342105.1). NCBI lineage: Eukaryota > Metazoa > Arthropoda > Insecta > Coleoptera > Chrysomelidae > Gonioctena > Gonioctena quinquepunctata. The sequence continues at coordinate 110,253 of JAFIRS010002957.1, forward strand.
TTGACAGATATAATCAAAACTACTCTCGTTATTCAAAATAGTCCACGGGGAAGCGCACATTATTAATTCTACCGTTAGTATTAAAATTAAGCAGTTTATGAAAACCAAGGAGGAGCTAGAGCGGAATATCACAGATATTGTAAAAAAAAACAAAGTGATTGACCATCTAGTTTGACAGATATAATCAACACTACTCTCGTTATTCAAAATAGTTCACGGGGAAGCGCACATCCTAAAGGGGGGGGGGGTCGTAGAGAAATGCGGATTGTGCCAGGGGACTTTTTAATGACCATTTGAGGGTCTGAACGCGAAAAAAAAACTCCTTCTCCCAGTTGACCCCATCGATTTTAACGATACCCCCCAAAAAAGTTCAAAAAGAGTACTACAAAAAAGTCCATTGAAGTTTCATCGAAAAACGATAATTTTTTTCCCATGACGTATGATTTCTAGTGAGGGGGGAGAGGGCGGGTCTAGGGTCTAGAGTCGATTGGGGGGGCAAGTGCCCCCCTTCACAAAACATTTTTTTTTCTCGCGTTTCAAATCGAAAAATCCTTTGAAATTCAACTGTCTCGTAGGATCCTAACTCATTATTCAACGGCACTCGACCAATCACAGATTCAGAATTTTCAGGATCCACGGGAACTGAGAGGTTTGGACTAATGACAAAACAGCAAATTTACCAAACAAATTTCCCAAGAAGGCTCTGCTTCATTCAACGTGTCACGGCTTGGCTTCCGCGAATGTCAGATTGACTGTTTTCTTAGTTTTAACTTTGATGTGTCATGATCAAAATATAAAATAAAAAATTGTGATTGGGAAAGCAGTGATAATGAGAATAATGAGATCTGTACGCCACCGGATTTAAAGGAAACGGCGAAAATGGCAACTCTGAACTTATTGCCGAAAAATAAAGAAGCAATATTCGAAGGCATACGCAAAGTTCATGGATTTGCGAAACTTAAACCAGTCAGATTCATTCTCGGAAAATGTCCTTCTCGCTTATACAACAAAACTCTCTGAGAAGCATTCTCAACGTGAACAACGATATCAACATAGAGAGGTACTCAAAATTGCGAACATTGTTGAAACGAAAATTTGAAGGTTATCAGCCAAAAAAGTCAAAAGCATTCGCCCCAGAAGAAGTAAATAGATTTATCAATGAAGCTCCTGATGAAATCCATCTTGCAACAAAGGTATGTCAAATCTACAATAATGTTTAGATTGCATTAAAACTTTGACTATCGTAGAGTCGTAGAGAATGTATAGTCTTCTACTCGCGTATGAATAGGTATTATTCTCTCGGATAATTCCGAAACTCGTCTACGGCTCGTTTCGAAATTTTTATCCTCGAGAATAATGGCTATCATTATACGATCGTTAAAGAATATACTATTCTTTTTATTCAATGTTGGCCTATTTCTGCAACCAGCGCCGATCATCGGCGCCGGTGAGCACCCTTCTCCCAACCGGAACTTTTGTCGAGCCCTCCGGTGTTTCCAACTAGAGGGTAGGGATCCTCAATGGCTCAACATCCATGAACTCTGGACCGCCATCTTAACGTTCCCTCCAAAGAACGGCACAATTCCCGCTACATCTCGTCTCATTAATACGGCACCTGCAGCTGTGAATGAGCTACTACGCTGCAGTTTTACGAGCTTTCTAAACGCGTGCGTTCCCAGGCAGGTGGTCACTACTAACCGCGCTTGGCGTTATTGAACTCCAGTTATCATAGACTTTCGTCAACCTGACGAGCCGGGCTGTGCCTAGAATTTTTTGGTGTTACAATCTCTTCTATGCGACATAATGCGTCCAGATAAATAACGTGAAGTTTGATCAATGTAGACTGTAGACTACATTTGATTCTTCCAAGAATTTCGTTAACTTTTAATTTTGATGAAAAATTATCAATAGTTTTCACATTGCGTTGTGCTATTTTTATATTTTCATTTTCGAAAACATGATGAGTTTAGTTGTCAGCTCATCTATGTAAGGTAACGATCAAGAAAAGTTGAATAACTTTGTGGAGTACCATCATTGTATTTTATCAATATTATTTGATAGGTTTGAATTATTGCTATTATTTGAAAATCTATCATTGGGAATAAAGCTAGGTAACAATTTATTGATGATTTTTCTAGGATAGGAATTTCCTGGGAGAAAGTCTTTCAATTAATTAATTCCCTCACTCCTGTCAATTTGATGATTCTATTGTTTGAGGTTAGGATTGAATTGGTTTTCATACTTGTTGTAACAAGATGGTTTCCGGTACCATTCCGTTCGTAGAACATTATTGTCATCTCTACAAACCCTCATATCAAGAAAGGGTGAGATTTATCTGCTGTGAATTGCAGGTATTCATTGTAAGCGTTGAAAATTTTGATCCTACCGTTAGGTACATATAAATTTACTTCGTCAACATATCATTTGATATGAAGTATGTTAGACAGTAATATCTTCAAGCATTCGTTGATGAGGTTGTGAATAAAAAAATTAATTAAAATGAGTGAAATTGTTGATCACATAGCTGTTCCAAAAATTTGTTTGTAAAAACCAACTCATAAAAAATAAATACCAGAACTGATTTCAAGTTCCTATGACAGATAATGGTGATGTGGTGACGACGAAAGCCATAGTAGGATGTAAATAGATTCATTCATCAATTGTCCTATTGTTGGAATAATAACCAAGCAGTGATCTGACTAGTGCCATATGTCATACCCAGACGTGTTAGAATGATAGATGTATACACACGAACGTAAGAGTGAAATAAAATTGTTGGTGGTTGGATCGTCTCGCTGTCTGTATCGAATATCTAATTGGCTAAAGTACAGTTCAATGTTCATTTGAAATGACGGAAAATTGGACATGTGACAATTCAACATGATGAAATGCATTTTTCAATTCCAATAGTGAATCACTGTATGCATTGACCTCAAAATCCCACATAGAATCATATTTGCATTTCCTTATAGGAAGTGATCGTGTTGACATAATTTTGTCAGGAGCTAGTGTATAATTATCACGAAACTAGTGTGCATTTATCAGTATGAAACAGCGGGAGGACATTTATCAACATTGTTACGGAAATGCGTGGAGTTCGCCCTTGCGTTGTTTGTCACAAATAGGAATTCGTTCACGTCCGTTGACTTAGATTTGTCAACCAGGCCGTAGGAAATTCCGATGACAAATATCGAATGGTCTCGATATCTCGATATTTCCAAGAAAACAGTCGAGGTCGTTCTAGAGGGATCGCCACTATTCTGGAGGATTAAGCCGTGCTATCTAAGCGGGTCGCATGCGACAGACGAACAGTTTTTGAATATTGTGCAGAGAAACAAAGTAATTCATATTATTGAAGTCAAGGCAAATTTTGATTTAGTGCAGTACGATCGAATTTTCAATTATCAGAGTGAATTATTATGTTGAAGTGAAATAAATAAACGAACCCAATTTCGTAAAACTGATTTGATTTGTCTCTGAGAAATTTCAGGACATTTGATTGGTTGAAAGTAATGAGGAAAGATAATTCACATATCTGCATAAAAAGATTAACAGATTATCACGAAACCCCTTTTTTCTTCATTTTACTGTTGTATTCCTAACTTGACCTGCAGATTGTGTGAATAGTTGAAAGCAAGGCTTGTACTGATAGTCCTTAAATTAGCAAGTTTTTTTGGAAGCGGGTGAGATGATCCCATTCAGAGAACTAGTTTTTTCTCCTATAATCGTTTTGCTAAATGTCCGTAGTATAAACTCAGACTCCATTAATTTTTTGAAACTGACCTGTTTAACCTGGATCCCCTTTTTTTTTGTTTGGCTGAAACTCATATGAAAGCTGAATGCATTCGTAGTAAATATATCAACGGCTTTACACCAAGTAGCTTTTATTGTAGGACAATACCGAATCAATCATTTGAGGCTGCTACAGATCACCATGTGGTGACCGTGATGTTTTTTTGAGTGCTCACAGGGTGTCCTTGAAGACTTGTATAAACCTAACTTGAATATTGTTTTAGCGGGTGATTTAAATATCGATTCTAATATTGACTGTAGAGATTATGTAGATTTCAACAAATTGAAAGATATTTTACAATCTTTTGGCATGAAGAACGTGGTGATGTGGCTTACTAGGGTTACTTCACATTCGTCTACCATAATTTTCACAAATATTAATGACACTGTTGTTTGTGTTGTGGATAATGATAGCTCTGACCACAGAACAGTTCTGTTAGAATTTCCCGAAAATAGGAATACCTGTTCCATTACTTCACAAGTAAGGAGAAATTTCAGCAAACAAGCTATTGAGGGATTTTGTGAGATGATACAGAGCGAATCTTGGGATAATATTTTTCGGTCTTCCTCTATAGATGCGGCCTTTGAATCATTTTGCCTCACTTTTTTCCATTGTTTTAATATATTTTTTCCGTTGAAGAAATACCAGAATAAAGTTTCTTGACATGATTTTTGGGTAACCTTCCACAGTCTGAAAATGAAAATATAATCAGGAAAATCTATACAAGTGTAGAAAGGGCAAACTGATTAGTTCACCCCGATAAGTTATTGTATAGATTTTCCTGATTATATTTTCATTTTCAGACTGTGGAAGGTTACCCAAAAATCATGTCAAGAAACGTTGTTCCTCCACAAAAAACCACATTCATTCAATACCAGAATAAAGATTTTGCAAACAAGAAATGAGTCACTAATGAGGTTAAAATGTCCAGCAGGATGTTGAAAGATCTGTTTCTTTTGAAGAGTACCAGTCCCTACACTTGTGATGAACTATATAAATTGTCCAAAAAGAAGCATATTGATCTAGTTCGTGATACCAAAAAAAATACTATCAAAATCAAATATTTAAATCTTCCAATCTTTACAAAGCTGCTCGGAAAGTGATATCAGAATTTTCTTGCAATAAAGGACCGCATAATATTCAAATAGTACGTGATGGTGTCACGCATGATAGCCCGGAGAATATATATAATATGTGTGCTTCAATTTTTTTGTTGAATGAAATTGTGAGTAAATTTTGATAACGAGATTAGGCAACGTCCTATAAATATGAATCAATACTCTTTATTCCTTTAACCATTCTCACCAATCGAGCTACTTCCCCTTTTAAACAATAAATTTAAAAGAAAGAAATCTTCCGGACACGACGAGATTCCACTGTTTTTATTGAAGGAGTGTATTCCGTTCATAATACAGCCACTCGTCTTTTTGATCAATCTGTCTTTCTCAACAGGAACATTTCCGAAATCATTGAAAATTGGTAAAGTCGTTCCAGTTCATAAAAAACACGATATGGAGAATAGGAAAACTATAGGCCAGTGACGTTATCTCCAGCATTCTCGAAAATCTTCGAATATGCATATATGGATAGACTTATGAGTTTTATAACCAGACACAATATTATCACAGAGAAGCAGCATGGCTTCCGTAGTAACCGATCAACTAATTCGACAGCAATTTATTTTGTTGAGGCACTGGTGGAATATCTGGAGGCTGGAGAGTGTCCTGTTGGGATATTTTGCGATCTCAGCAGGGCATTCGACTGCGTCAATCATACCCTACTAATGTCGTAATTGTATTCGTATGGTATCAGGGAGGTTGCTTATGACTGGTTTTATTAATTTTTACAGGAAAGGCAACAATATGTATCAGTAACTCATGTCAAAGAGAGCACTTGTCGCAGATATAACTCCGAACTTCCCAATACTACCATGGGCGTGCCTTAGGGATCCGTACTGGGCCCTGTACTGTTTTTATTATATATCAATGAATTGGAAACCTTTCTGAGTCTATTACATCTAACTATGTATGCGGACGATGCGTCCCTGATAGTTTCTGCTAAAGATGATAATTTACTGGTGACCAACTGTAAAAATACCCTTCAGTCAGTCATTGATTAGTGAGGGATCAACTGTCTACTCCACAATGCTAATAAAACTCAATTAGTTCGATTTCACATCTGTGCAATTCAGCATCAAAGATGATGGAATTCGGAATGCAAGTGAAACCAAGTTCTTGGGTATCAGCATCGATGCTTGCCTGAACTGGAAAAAACACTGCTATGACTTGATAGACAAAGTTAATTCAATGTGTTATCTTTGGAGGAATCTCAGAGACATTCTAACAGAACATCAACTCCTTGCACTGTATCATACTTAGGAAGTGCCCAGGTTGAGATATGGTGTATGTCTGTGGGGTAACTCTACGGCGGTACCTGACTTATTTATAGCACAAAAACGTAGTGTGAAGGTATAGCTAGAGCACCAAGAAAATTTTTCGTTAAAATTATTCAAAGAATTCAAAATTCTGACACTTTCTTCTATATATATTCGAAATGCTGTATATTTTTAAAAATAATAAAAATTCCAATGTTCACGAAATGAATACACGTCAAAAACATGATTTTCACATTCCTCACCGTGAATATAGGATTTCATCAGATGTGCCATCTGTGATGGGACTTAAAATTTTTAATAAATTGCCAAAGAACACAGGTAACAAATTTTACTGAATTTTCCCGAATTCTCAAAATATATTTGATAGATAGATGTTACAGCCTTGGTGAATTATTCAACTCATAGACATATATCTTTTTAATCTTTGTACATTTTAACATGTTTTATTTTTATTTAATTTTTTTACTTGTTTGTAGTGATAAATTGTGACGATTTCTATACGTACTTGTATGTCCAAAGAGAAATAAATGTATTGAGTTAGAGTTACATGTCAACGAAGTTATAAAACACACTACGTTGAATTTCGAATCAGTATTTGATTAAATAATATTTTCGTTCGAGTGAAGGTGTAGAATGTATTCATGAATCATTTTATTAGAGAAAGTTCGAGGTTTGCTGGATATCCATTCTTCTACTACTGGTTAGATAAGAGGAATTCCATTCCTTGTTTCAATACCATTTGATACATTATATTTACTCATATAGATTTTCAAAAAAAAGGGTGTAACCTGAAGGTAAGTATCATCTTATCTGATACTTACCGTATCTATAGGCTACATATTCCTTATCGTGACTTGATTTCTATTCCAGCAAACAGAATAATTGTTCGTTAGCACGTTTGCTAACTGATGAATGGCAACGCTAAGGTGAGAAAACTCTTTTCAATAAGTTATTCTCAATATCAATTCCTGTACACTCCCAACTGCTTTCAGTTAGTTATTATAAACTCGCCCCATGCAATTATGCTAAATCTAAATTGGGACTTTTTTCTTGTGTTTAAACTTCAATAAGTACTAAAATTCTGATTTTTCTGAAGGAGTTTGAGACTGTCCATGTGAACTCCTTCGTAGATAATACATATTTTTCACAACCGAGATTTCTAAATTTTTTTTATCCCTTATTATCAAGTTCTCCAGTTCAGGCATCTTATATTTATTCATTGCGTAGGGAGAACATTCAGTTTTTCAGAAGTTTATGGTGGAAAGCTTCTTCGAATAAAATATTCCAACTCGTTATCAAGACATAAGTCTGAGTAAGTGAATTATGTAGAAATTGACGGCTTTGAGAATGATTTGAGGATGGATGTACAAACTTACGACCTGTTATTGAGTTCAGTTACAGAGGCCCTTACAAAATAAGATATTCCAATGGGAGAATCAATTACTACAGAGGAACGCTTAACGGCTACTCCGCGTTTTCTGGCCACAGGGAGATCGTATGAAAATTTGAAATATGTGGGAATATCTGCACGGGCACTGGGATATATAGTTCCAGAAACACGTGTCGTAATTAAATCAAAATCGCATGTTAGTTGATGGCAGCAGTTTTTACCGGCGGCCTGGACTGACACACAAGTCTGTGTCGGCTAGATCTGGCGCGTGGCAAATATCCACTAACTGAAAGATAAAACTGCCAATTTGAACTGCACTATTCTAATCCGGCGAATGTATGGCCAGCTATTGAATTAGAGGTCACCTTCCAAGTCCCGCGCTTCTGACCGATGATGTCGTTCGGTACCACCTTTTCCAGGTCTTTGGGCTCTAGCTGCCCGTAATCCATACGCTAGAATCTTGGTCGTTCCAGACCTTTGCATCTGCACAAGATGTGGTTTTTCTTCCTCGTCTTGGCAAAAGCGACACTCTGCGCTCTTCCCAAGTCAGATTTCTTCAATATGGTTTCGCAGACCTGTCAGTAGTCCTGTTATGATGCTTAGGTTCTTCTTGACCACATTTTTACAAATATTTTCAATTTAAAAAAAAATACAGTTTGTATCCAGTGATAACAGAACACGAGATTATTAGAACTAAAATCGGATTTATGAGAAAAAAAAAATAATTGTCGAAATCACAGTCAAAAACTGTGGCAGGAAATAATTAACAATGGAAAGAAACTGCTTCAAACTATTTTTTTGCCGACAGTATTGAAGATATTGTCTTAACTATTGAGCCACCAGAATAGAAAATCAAGAAATTACCACAAAATAACTATTTTTTCCAAAACTCATTGGAAATTTAAAAAATTAATTGTCAGCGGATGAACTTCTCTCGGTGAAAATGTTAAAGGAGTTATTTTATGTCGTGGAATACCCGCTTTTAAAAATAGTCAATACATCATTGGATACAGGTAAAAGTAAATAACCCAAGAAAGAGGAAGAACTGAGACCCATAAATATGTTGCCAGTAGTTGTTTTTTTTTATATTGTGGTGCTTGAGCAGTTAGGAAGAAGAAGATCTAATTCAATATGACAGCCAGTCCGGACTCCGGAGCAAAGTGGAAAAAAGAAATTGATGAGGGTAATGTCGTAATGAGTGTTTTTATCGATTTGAAAAAACAATAGATCGGGAAAAATTGTTACAAAAATCTGAAAGGCATGGAGTTGAGGGTATTGTCCTCCAGAAAACAAAAATAGTGGATATAATATCGGAAAATGTTATCATAACACTGTTCTATAAATGTATATGCAGGGGATACTTTGTCATCAGTGTCTGGTACAAATCATGCGGAGGTGATAAATGTTATGAATAACTAATTACAAATGTGAAACAACTGGCTTGAGTTGGAAAAATAATTAAATTCTACCAAAACAAAATGTATGATCATCGGCAGTAGGTATAATTGTAAATTATTCAATAATACAAATATAAATGTGTATTTAAAGTAGTTCAGAAATTGAAGAAATAGTTAACAGCATTAAATACTTAGAAGTACAAAAATATAAAAATGTATTTACATTAGTTCAGAAATTGTAAAAACAGTTAACAGCATTGAATACTTAGAACTGCAGTTAGATCCTTTTTTGAGATTAGAGAAAAGGAAAGAAAATTGGTTGTTTTCATAGGATATCATTAAAACTCTCTAACTGGACAAAGAAAAATGTGTACAGCTCTATTATTTTTCGCAATTTACAGATTGTAGATCGCTGTTGTTTTCATGTAATAAAGAAGATATAAATAGATAATACTTATTGCAAAATAAAGTTATGCGCATTCTATTAGACTGCAACCGATATACACGTATTGATTATATGTTGCTAAATAAAAAAGGTATTTATTTTTTATTTTCAATTCGCTTGAAATATTTAAAAAGTAATGGAGATAATTGAACCGATACTTCTGTTGGGATTTGTTGTTTTTAGGGTTTAATGACTCTTTTCCATCTGTATTATATATATATATATATATATATATATATATATATATATATATATATATATATATATATTTGACAGTGACATAATAACAAACACTCACTTCTCGATACCGACATCAATTTTTATATCAACGAACGTCGATATGTACATTTTTGAATATACAGTGTGAACTCTTAACATACTGCCCGCCTTGAGATACTCCGGTTATTTCAATAAAATATAACATAAATGTGAAGTAACATCAAAATAAATATGGGGGAGTATGCGAAAATGTTTATGCGAAATGCTTATACAATATCAGCCAAGTCAATCATTGTCATCACACGGAAGTGGACATACTTTGGAAATGGCTCTCTTCACTACACCGCCCTTACAACGCACGGATACTATTCGCACTATACCATCGCTGTCAGGGTGGACGCCAACCACTCTGCCTAGTAACCATTTCATGGGCGGAACGTTGTCCTCTTTGAGCAGCACCAGTGGATCTGTGGTGATGTTTGATTGAACTCATTTCCAACGAAATCGCTGCTGTAGCGTATGTAGATAATTTCGGCTCCACTGATTCCAAAGCTGCTGGATCACCCTTTGGAGTTGCTGATAGGAGTTGACTCTATGGAACGGTTTTTCAATGACATTGTGTTGGGAAACAGACAACAAGGAATATCCAATAAAAACATGTCCTGGTGTCAAAGCTTGTAGGTCGAGAGGATCATGGGAAAGGGGTAGGAGAGGACGTGAATTCAGGATTGATACGAGCTGCACGTCTATCGTGAGCATGCTTTCATAAGTTACCTTCAAATCCTTCAGTACCCTTTCCAAATTGTATTTAAAAGATTTCACTGCGGCCTCCCAAATGGCACCAAAATGTGGGGACCTGGCGGGTATGAAATGCCACGATATTTTATTTTCCTCAAAGTAAGAATCGTATTGATCAAGAAATGCTGAATTCAAAATCATGTTATGCATTTTTTCAAGTTCGTTATTCGCGCCTACGAAATTCGTAGCATTGTCAGAGTAAAGGTGTTGACAGAATCCACGACGTGCCACGAATCGCTCGAAGGCATTCATGAAGCTATCTGCTGCTAACTCGGTGACGATTTTAATATGTACAGCTTTCGTTGCCAAGCATGTGCGTGTTGGTGATTTGCCATCCTTCATAAGGTAGGGACCTGCGTAATCTACACCAGTGAATATAAATGGTCTAGAAGGTGTGACTCGTATTTCAGGCAGCTCACCCATGAGTTGCGAAGTATTTGGGAGTTTTGCGCGAAAACAAACTATACATTTTCGTAACACGCTGCGAATAGCATTTCTGCCATTTATAGGCCAAAATTGTGTCCGCAACTGGGACAAAATCAGTTAAGCTCCAGCATGTAAGTTTTTTAGATGCTCGTGCATTATCAATAATTGCGTAAATTTATGTTTCGAGGGGAGAATTATCGAATGTTTTGCATTTAATGATAATTGTGAATTCTTCAATCGACCACCTACTCGAATAATGGAGTTTGAATCTAAAAGAGGGTTAAGCAAAAGCAGCTTGCTCTTTGTATGTATAGATCTATTTTTTCTTCAAGATATCATCTCTTGTTTGAAAGCTTCTTGTTGAACAAGTGAACATAGTCTGATGGTTGCATTTTCTAATTCGTATATTGATAAATTTCCGTTGAACTTTCCATTTTTATTTCGGGTATTGTGTAAAAATCTAAGTAGATATGCCGTTACTCTTTGTAGATTACGAAAATTTTAATACAATGAAAAAATTTCGAAATCTTCGCAACAAGTTTGGTATGAAAGGACAACCTTTTCCTTTCTTGCTTCAGGAGTATTCGTTATTCCATTGATTTTACCCTCGTACCACATCTCGATATTTCTCGCTGGGCCACAACTCATATTCGAGTAAAAACTCATCATATTCTCATCATATTGTTTTTTCAAATCTATATTTTTTGAAAATTTATTTTTGATGCTACGATATCTGGCCAAAACCGTATTTTAAGATCCACCCAAATTAACATGTTTATCTTTGAGAGGTAATGAAACGCTACAACGCCCTGTACCATCCTGTTCAAAATGTGCTCTGAAATCTAATTCACACTCAAGTTCTTCAGCTGATAATTTAGCATGATCGTTATTCACATTTTCGATAAGCTAAAACTTTTCTAATTGTTCGTTAACTGAATCTTCCGAAGAATTCATAGTAAAAAAACTTTTATGTTGTTCAACTCCAGAAGTATTGGGCCAGTACGTCGCTGCTACTAACCAATCCAATTTCGTATTCTGAAGAATTGGTTTGCCGTTTCCCAAATGAATTTGATTTTTGTTGAGCAACTCAAAAAATATGCCTGCTCCCAATAAAATATCAACACGATTTTCTCTACTGAAATGATGTTCGGCCAAATTCACGTATTTGGAACATTTAACGAGCTGGCATCAAACGAAAACCGAGAAAGACTTCCCGCTATTTTCTCGACCAATAAATACTGAAGATACGCCTTATAAGGATGTTCAATGGTGGTGACTGATGTTTAACTTTGATTGGCTTATGCCTGTTATCGGTAAATTGATTTTTTTTGAATCCAAATTAAGTCGATCAAATAATTGTTTGGTACAAAAATTGGACTGACTACCTGAATCTAACAGGGCTCGGCAATCGACTGGCCTGTTTTTCCTATCAAATTTGTAAATAATCGTGGTGAATAGTAATATTTGCCCTGAATATTGAATTTCATCATTTGATAATAAACTAACTGAATATTCGTTACCTAACGTGGTATATGAAGATTTTTCGCACTCACGACTACATTGCGGTTTGTTCGCATCATTTATGGATACTTGATTGTGTCTCGATTCGCCTTTATCATTATCGTTATTACTTATATGCAATATTGAATTGTGCTCTTGATTGCATGTGGAACATCCGCGACTGCGACATTCATGCGAAATGTCTTAGACAGTCCAAACGTATTTTTTGTTTTTTCAATTCCGTGAATCAATCTTTGATCGGAAAAGATAATAGCCTTTTGCATTTGTACGTATAATGATTATTCATTTTACAAAATGAACAACTGAAAACATTTCATTTATTCGAATTTTGATACAAATGATTTCTCTGAATTGTTTTTTTATTTGAATTTTTCCGCTATTTTATTATCGAGGGTTTCTAACAGTTGACATCTCATTTTTAAGAATTTCAACAATCTAAGGTTCGTAGATTTCGTTTAATGGAATTCTCCCATTCGTTTCTGGTATGATAGTCTAACAGTGTATCCCACGTCCCGACTGATTGCCCTAAACTCTTAAGGGATCTAAAATGCTTTAAAAAATTATCAATATGTTTTCAAAGTGCCGTATGTGATTCTTTCGTTACCGTTGGTAATTCGGAAATGATTTTCATATGATTGTGCGTTATAATGCGCCCATTTTCGTAACGTCCTTTTAGAAAATCCCATGCTACAGCATAATTTGGTTCACTTATCTCAATGGATGGAATAACCTGAGATGAGTCACCCTTAAGACATGATTTCAAATAATAAATTTTTTGGATGTTATCCATATTCGGATCATTGAATGTCTCGAAAAATGGTATCCAACCTTCATACTCACCATCAAAATGTGGAATTGGAAGTCGCACATTATTTGTAGATATAGCAGTATTATTCATAGGATAATGATTTGAAGAATTCGGACTCTGCTGATTATTTGCCAATGTTTGATTGATAATTTGAGGATTTATTGATTGTACAACAACGGTTTTGTTTGAAACTGAAAATTTCTCAATCAATAAGCTTGCTCGAGAAATAACATTATAATAATTGTCCTCAAACGAATTGCGGCACGTCGCATGACCTTCAAAATCATCTGGTTCTACCTCCTCTATTTCACTTCGAATAAAATTGAATTCATCTATAATGCCTGTCATTTTCTCTAGACGTAGCTTGAGCTCGCCTTGATTCTTTTCATTATTCTCATTTTCGACTTCTTCTACAAAACTGAGAAAATTGGTTAGTTGACGTTTCAAATTGCCATTTTTTTTCTTGAGACCTTTCAATGCACCCTCTTCCATTTTAATAATCTATTTCGAAAAATTGTGACAATTTTACCCTCTGAAATAAGGAATTTCTATAAAAAGCAATTACCACACAGCCCAAATCAATCTCACAAAATGCTGAGGTGCTCAAGGGATAGGGAAATAATATGGATATGACCTAATTACAGCCACTGATCTGGGGAAACCGCTACCGCTATCTGCTCTCTGCTTCTTCTATCTGTTTGGTGTTTGGTCACTAATAATCAACACTCACTTCTCGATACCGACATCAATTTTTATATCAACGAACGTCGATATGTACATTTTTAAATATACATTGTGAACTATTAACAACTTATATTCCCAAAGTAATCCCATTTACGAATGTGCTTCACATAATTACCAGAACCCGTGATATTATTTATACTAAAGTACGAAAAGTGCAGGGTACTGTACTGAATGCGCTTGGATTGAATAAACGCAAAACGAGTATAAAATTGATTTTGTTTCGGAAAATATTGATTTATTGATGAAATTTCATTAAAAGTTGAAATATACTTATTTATTTTAAATATCGCGTAATTTGTTTCAGTTCTACTTGTTTGAATAATGAACGCTTACTACTCTTCTATCATCTATTCAACTGACAGGGTGTTTGTCTACTAATCATAACTACAATACATTTTTGTTTCAATTACAGACTCCTCGCAACAAATGACATGAACTTGATGGGTAACAAAGTACCCCAGTTGAGAACTTGTTTGTTTGTTTAACAAATACACTCAACAAGTTATTCACGATACTGGTAGCCAACCTGTGAAATAGTATCATTTGTTCAAAATTGTTTTTTATTAACCCCACATCACATAAACATTATGTAAATATAAAACATAATATTAAAACATAGAACTGTATTTGAACACGCGTGAACTATCAGAACATAACCTAACGATTTGTTGTTGGCTCGGACATCACCTGCAGCATTAAAATTCCGACCATAACTCATGCAATAAATGAATTGCTTCATACTCCTAACGAATAAAATGAATAATTCGAACGTTCCAATCAATTTCTTCCGATTAAAATTCACACCTAAATAATTGAATTTTTCTATTGTCGTAAAACTAACTACCAAAAACTGAATTCAAACGGATGAGATTCATGTTTTCTCAAAATGCGACTCGACAACAATGAATGAAATTTGATAAAAATATAATGAATAGATTTAGAGAATATGATCAGGTATACTTATGTGTTTATTCATCTAGTCTCTGGAGACAGTCTCGGAAAATATTTCATTACGTCAGAAATTCTCCAAAAATCTAAGTGTGATTAAAGTACCATTTGCTTCGCTCCCAGAAATTAAATTAATTCAAAGTACGCCAACATTGTTTTTGGAATGAAGCGTTCTCATTTGTTATTCATCACATAAATCAGCTAATTTGACTTGACTAATACTGAAGATGTAACGGATGAAGGAGATATAAGACATGCGGTGGGTTTTCAGGGAATACAGAATGCTGGAGTATATCATTTGCTAACATGAACAGTTGTTTTCTAAAACGCGGGATCTCATACGTCAGACATATATTTACCATTAAAGCGAAATTTATTACCCACACTTGCCTCTACGTTTTCGATATAATTGGAGTATTGACATATTGCGGAATATTTCCAGAGAATTAATTTTCAGTCCTCATGTTCAGCGGTTCAATAAACGAATAATACTTGTGTGGGAGCATAGTTTTAAGCACTTCCAATGCAAAAAAATGGGAATTATTCATATTGATTGATAATAATAATAATAAAAATAATAATAATGATTCATTTACGAAAAAAAAACTATAATGGTTACACAAAAAAAACATTTCGAATGTACAATATTTCGGTGTGTATTAACGGTAAATAAATTTAAATACCTTAAAAGTGGTGGTAAATAAATAAACTATCGTTATGTGTGTGGGTGTGTGTGTGTGTGTGCGTGGATGTGAGTTGGTTTTTGTAGGCATGCGAGGACATTCGTCCGTAGCAGCAATAAGGTTGCGAGGACATTTTTGCATACGAGGACCCACACCAAGTCCTCGCATAATTCTGACTTCATTTTCGTATTCTACGGGTAATTTCCTCTCCGAACGTACCTTTGCATCAAAAATCGACCATGTCCTCCCATGAATATACTACTACGGGAGCTCAGTTCACTAGACACTCCGCTAGGGTCGCATCAATCGATTCGAGGACACACTCGCACCCAATTCTGTCATTTCATGTGAGGACCTCTGACACACAAAGTGTGTGTTTGTTGTAGCCAATCAAATTCAAGAATTCAAAAACGAACACTCGCAATGCCTGCCGATAGCGTTGAGAGGACACTATATCTGATGAAGATGTTTGATAAATTTGAGGTATTTATGAAGTTCTGTAACTGGTCAAAACGAACACTCGCAATGCCTGACGATAGCGTTGAGAGGACTCTTTATCTGATGAAGATGTTTGATAAATTTTAGGTATTTATGAAGTTCTGTAACTGGTCATGCTATCCTTGACCCATGCGTGAAAATTTCCATGAGAAAGGAGAATAATCAATGTGTGGAAGGCTCACTTTTCACTTTATCTTTTGAGAATTAATGTTGTACAGGGAAATTGCACTAAACATATGTTATCGTTAGGCAAGTAAAAAAAATCCATGTTTGTCGGTCGTACAATATACTTTTTCTACGACCACAATTATAATTCACCTCAAGAATTACACTTCCAGAGCGAATAAATGTAATATCACACATTTTTCTTTATGCATTTCGAGAAAAAACTTTCTGATTGAATATCGAATCTGAATTCAAAATTATATTTGCATTTTTTGCACATATATCCTCCAATGAGGAGCTCTTCGTCTTTTTATCCTTTCATTCTGTGTAAAATTTGTAAACGTACACACACCCATTTGAAGTTAAATAAAAGCTTGTAAATATAGTTTACATACAATTAGGAACAATCATTTGAAAACTCTAGATAGTTCCAGGCTACCAAAAATATGTTTCCAAAGGCTCATCGCTTTAGAGAACGTTGACCCCAAATACAACTGGCTTCTGCAAGTCAAAGAGTAGTGTCAATGTTAGGGCAAGTAGCTAAGTGGAAATATTTTTTGGAGAGTACCTCGAAACAAATGTCTAAATCAATATTAACCGCTTTCAAAGATAAACTCCTGAATGATGACTTGCATAGATTGGGTTCATCTACATATTCCTATATTTTTTTAAATATCTCCCTACGAATAAACACATAGAACTATCTCACTTCCAATACAATAAGTAAGAATCTCAGCACAGCTGAGAACATGTAGCAAAAAACGTCTGAAATTTAGAATCAGCGGTTCGAACTACTTCATCAACACTGAAGAACTATGCACGATGTGCAACATGGGAAGAAATGAATCCACCGATAATATTCTATTCGAGTGTCCTATATATGAAGGTGTAAGAGTCTCAAACATGATTCGAGAAATAAGTAACATAAACGATGTAATATATCTCCTTAATTATGTATCGCTCACCTATTTAAAGCATTTGGTATTAACGAACATGCTTAAATTAAGATAATGTATTATAAATGAATAGAGCTTGTGAGTCATTGATAACTGTTCAATAGTTGTCTTACAGTGCTTAATAAATTTGCTTAATTTTATCCATCTTTCATTGTCTCCTTCTTTTTCTATGTCTATACAGTTCGACTTTATGGTCCCTCCCCCTATTAACTTTTGAACGGTTTGACGTAGAACAATGGGACACAATCAGTTCTGAATGGCATTACCGATACTACTTTTTGAAATAAAAGACATTGTGATTGCTCGATAGATGACGCACATCAACTTGAAAATTTCAAATAGCATGGGAGTCGAGTGGCACATCGTCGAAAATATAATTCAAGTTTCTTTACAACCATTATATTTTTCTTGAATTTTGTTGATACGTTTTTCCATAATATGCATTTGAAATGTCAATTATAAGTGCGGATCTCAATGGCCCCCCTATCTCAATAACTTTTGAATGGTTTGATGTGAAACAATGGGACAGAAAATATTTTGATTGGTATCACCGATCCTACTTTCTGAAGCAATTATTCGTCAGACGGCGCTGGCGCACATCAACTTGAAAATTTCGAAAGGCATAGTGGTCGAGTTGCACATCATTGAAAAGGTAATTCAATTTTATTTCCAACCATGGTTGCTCTACAGAGTAACAATTGCGACGAGTAACACGGAATACGTTCAATAGGGGAAGATTCATGACTAAAATAACTTTTAATTTTCGATTTTGTTTCAAAGCTTCTTTCAATTCAAAAAGTAGTATCGGTGAGATCATTCAAAATGTTTTGTGTCCCATTATTTTACGTCGAACCGTTCAAAAATTAACAGAGGTGGGGACTATAAAAAGCCGCACTGTATTTTCCACTTCCACTTGATCAAGAAAGTAGGCCAATTGTACAAATGACTCATTTTTTTTTTATTCAACCACACTTACTGCATGTGCTTTATTGATCAAGAAAGTAGGACAATTGTACAAACTTTTTCATTTCACATCGCTTCAAGAGAAACTATACCGAAATGAATTTAATTTCCGTATACTTTTAGGGGATATGGATCAAATTAGGTCAATAATTATAAATTTTCGGCGAGTAAGATAATGTTGAAAAAAATGTATGGGTTGAAATAAAATTCTCCATTTATATCTTGACTCAAATGAAATTCATTATGGAATAAATATTTAATTTTGAATTCACATTCGATATTCAATCGAAAGAGTTTTTTTCGAAATGCACAAGGAAAAAAGTGTGATATTTCATTTATTCGATCTGGAAGTGTAATTCTTGAGGTGAAATATCATTGTGGTCGTAGAAAAGTATAATATACAACGAACATGGAATATCTATTCCTCACTCGTATGAATTGCGGCACTCGCTTTCGGCTCATACCACAATTTACAAACTCTTAAATAATCACATTGTACATTATACTAATTGTTAACTCGCTATGAGCTATGACATCAAAATTAAATATGGAAATATAAAAACTAACTCGGTTCAGTTCTCGACATAGCTTGATACAAAAGCGCCAGAGATACATAGTCCTCGCATCGACACATGGTACTCACATCGACACACGGTCCTCACATTGACACTTGGTCCTTGCATTAACACACAGTCCTCGCATCGATACACAGGGAAGTTAAATAAAATGATTAATAAAACCTCTTTAAAGACAAGCTTTTATACAAATACCCTAAAAAGTAAAAAATAATTGCTTTGGATGTATGACGTAGGTTATTTCGTGAGTTACAAATTCAAGAACATGTCGCGCAAAGTTTCCAGTACGAATATAAAAGCGACAAGCTTTCGAATCTGTAACTCACGGAATAACCTACGTCAAACATCCAACGCATTTTTTTTACTTTTCAGCTCATTTGAATGAAAGCTTGTCTTTAAATTGATTATTGATTATTTTATTTTGTGCTTATTAGTTAGTAAGCCTCAATCTATGCATTTTTGTTGAAGCATCGTTATTATGAGCACTTTTACTTGTAAGTATTGAGCTATCTAGTTTCTCGATGAGGAAAACATCCTCCATCTTCGAGCTGCCATCTTAAATTTATGAATTTTGACATAAAATCAATGATCTTTGACTAAATTCACAATTTCCGATCCAAAAAACCCGATATACCAATTTTGAATAGAAACGATCCATTATCACACAACTCGTCCACCATCTTGAAGTCGCCATCTTCCATTTATTAATTTTGACAATAAATTCATAACGTGCTTTACCTCCACATACCAATTTTGAATAGAATCGGATCATAATTACAGAACTCTTTTGCCATTTTGAATTTATTCAGCTCCCTTTCAAGTATATATTCACGTTGTATAACGGGTTAACAAGATAACGGGGTGACGGGATAATGGGATATCGGCAAAACGGGAAACGGGTTAACGGCATAATGGGATAACGGCAAAAGGGATAACGGATACCAGATTAACGACATAACATAATAACGGTTTGACGGAATAACGGGATAACTGAATAACGAGATAACGAGATAACAGATAACAGCAAACGAGAAGAAGGACCATGGGCTAACGCGAAACGGGATAACAGGATAACGGCTTACGGGATAATGGAAACTGAATAACGGATTCAGGATAACCAGATAACTGATAACAGTAAACAAGATAACGGATAATGAACTTGGATCCCAAGGTGTTAGAACTACCCCCTGAATATTTGAATTTTCAATATATGTAACTATTGATGAAAACTTAAATTTTATGTTATTTTTCGCCCATTTCTGAATTTCGGCAGTGAAAAGTATCATAAAACAGATTATATCTGAAAGAGTATCAGTAATAGAAGAATGACATTCCTTACATTCCAGGTATAGGTAAGTATTGAGAATTCGAATCACCATTGGTTAAAACTACACTCTGAATATATGGATAATTTTTATCTCTGAATAATTAATTTTTTTAATGTACTATGTCCTTGCAAAGTTTCTACTAGAAACTAGACAAAGCTGATTGATAAAGAATACATTATTTGAACGAACATTATGGTTGGCTGAACTGACGTCATTTTGACCTTCCAATAGGTCGATGCTGGTGGGTCAAATTGTCTCAATAATGGTCGTTTCAACCGAGTCATCACCAAAAATTAACTATGAGGAATAAACGATTGGAAGTTGAAAGATGAAATCAGATATAATATAAAAAAGTGAAATCCTCTTGAGAACAAAGCCGCAGGCATTTAAGTCAGATGAAGCAACACGAAGAAAAATATAGATATGCCAATTTTTGTCTACGAAATTATCAATTTGAAAAAAATCGGCAAAATAGATCATTTCTATTAAATTTATTTGTTGAGAATAATTTCATGTCATTTCCTTACCCCTATATCACAACTATTATCGCTAATAGGTCAATTTTATTTTGCAAGGTTACATTAAAGAGCGTAAACTAAATAAAACAGGCTATATCTCGAAGAGTATCAGTAACAGAAAAAATAATTTTACAAGAGATTAGCATTCCAAGGGTGATTTTTTTTTCCAAAATTCTAATCGTAAGAGATTAAAATAACTTATGAAATATTTGAATAATTTTTAAATTTGAAACATTTTTCTATCATGTAGTATTTTGTTTTCTCCCATAGTTTCAATTTGAACCTTAAGATAGTTGTGACACAATACATAAAGTTAACATTATCCCAACCCAACCTATGGAAAAATTGACGTAATTTTGGCGCTGAATTTAGTGAAGATAATTTTGTCATATTTTCGTCAGATTCATCAGTATTAAAAAAATCTAAGGTATTTTGGAAGTCGAGATTTGACCCTTTCAATCTATTCATCACCTGAAACCAGATATATGGAATAATCAAATTGGGGATTTTTCTTTAAATTCTATCCGCACTACTATTGAATATTTTCAATTGACTCTCGTAAGGGAACGAGAAATGTTAGCATGGTGTATGTATGAGAATTGTCTTTTGCATCGAACCAAAAATGCGTATAAAATTATCTTCCTGAAATTCACGCGGGCAAAGTCGCGGGTATGAGCTAGTTGTCTATAAAATTGATTGAAATGTTTGAAAATTATTGAAATAGTTTGCAAATTGGTGCACAACCTATCTCAACCATACAGTAGTGTCAACCTTGACCCACTGACATCGTGACATCTCTTGGTTCAGTGATCTATAACGAGTTGAATATGAGGTAGGTAATTTTTTTTCAATATTTTACTCACTTTAATTTGGAATAAAAAACACGTCATTCGTGGGAGTATAACAATACATGTATGTATTGTTGACATTATTTTATGGCAGCCTGTTCATAGCTTGCTTGAATTCACACATACGATATTTTATTTTAATAGAACCTTACAGAAATAGGTTATTGAAGGGGGGAGTTGAAATGAATATGAACTTAGCGAGACAACACCGGCGAATCGAGTGGCGAAATATACCATAATTTGCTGCTAATTTGTTAATTAGTTGTGGAAAAAGCAAATTTGTCACTATTGTTGCTTAAAAAATCCAAGTTCATATGCACTTTTGATGGAATCCGTGGAAAGTAAACTATCAGTTTTAATAATTTGCTGCTAATTGGCCGCTCATTAGTTGTGGAAAAATCAAATATTTTGCTATTGTTGTTCAACAAAAAAAAACGATGTTCCGCTGAGTCATATGTACTTAGCGGAACAACTTTTTTGATAGAATCCGTGGAAAGGAAACTATCAGGGCTAATAATTTGACGCTTATTTGCCGCTAATTAGTTGTGGAAAAATCAAATTTGTTGCCATTGTTGTTCAACAGAAAAATCGAAGTTCCGCTAAGTTCATATGAAATTTTGATTAAATCCGCGGAAAGAAAACTATCAGGACTAATCATTTGCCGCCACTTTGCCGGTAATTAGTAATGAAATAAATTTGTTCACTGTTTTCCGTGTAGAAGTGTAGAAGTAGCATGCAGATTTCAGGGGAAAATAATTTCAAATGGGATACTCTGTATATTACTGAATTTTTGGAATTATCTTTTTCCTGATTTTAAAATTCCAACAACTCAGTTAAATTATTTGTTACTGTAAATATATATCCTATGTAAGTTAACATTTTAAAGTAAGCTATGAAAAAGACAACTATATTATGTTTTCTTAGTGATATTTCTTCAATGGTAATTATGAAAATGGTTAACAGTGAGGAAGAAAAAGTTCAAGTATTTATACAAAAATAGATAACAAAGATTTATTTAGGATATTTAAATAACATGATAACTCATAAAATATGTTCAATGTGTCCACCATTATTATCAATGCATAATTGATAACGTCTTCTTATATTCATAAGTGCATTGGTAATTGCTTCATTATTGATTCTCTATTTCAAGTGGAATTGTGTCTTCAATGGGTTGAATCTTATTAATATTATTATCAATAACAATGTCTCTTAGAAATCCCCAGAAAAATGAATCCATAGGGATCAAATCTGGACTTCAGGTGGCCATATAATACTTTCATTATTTCCTATCCATATTGGGAATACATTATTCAAATGTTTTTGAACGGGTAGGGCACTAGGCGGGGTTGCCCCATCTTGCATCCAAATCATACTGGTAAGCTCGGCTTCCTAAAAATTCCTTGCTATATAACTCCTGTTAATATATAATCATAAAATGTAGGGCCAACAATTTTACTTCTAAAAATTCTGCAACCAACAGTTTTACTTCCTGTTTTCTCTATTTGTTTTACCAATATTTTTCGGTTGTCCTTTTTTCCCCACGACCTTCGATTTTCTTATTGAAAACGCCTGCTGTAGAAAAGTAAAATCTTTTAGTTAAATAATCGGGATCTTCATTCAAACTTTGGATCATCAGTTGTCAAAATTCCAGCCTTTTCCTCTTATGAGTCTCTGTTGAAACTTGAACGGGTAAAATTGTATATGGTTTGTAGTTGTTCTTTTCAAAGTACGTTGGATTTTGAAAAAAACGTTCACATAATTGATCGGCTACATTTTCAAACTACAATCTGAATTTTAAAAACAAAACAATTGCAAAGTGATACATTCTCAACTGAATATTGAATAGAAATATTTTTCTGTCAATTGAAAGAATCCAGGATAAAAATTTTAAGTAATTTTTTGTGAATGTCTAACAGAAAACAACTACTTTCCCGGGTAAAGCCACGCTAGACATTGAACTACATCTGATGATTCCACATCTGATTTTATGAACATCCTGTTCATATTTTCAAACAAATCAAAAAATACAATGTTTCAAAAAGTCTATTCGCGAATTAATATGGATAGGCTTATCTTCGGAATGAAGCAATATATCTAGCTGTTCTTCCTCGTTTTCTTGTTATATACGAAACAACAAAAATAAACGTGCAGCAAAACATGCATATAGGGTTCTGTATCCGAATCATGCAACACCGTCAGAAAATACATTCAAAAATATTTCCCAAAAGCTGAATAATACCTTCAGTTCAGTAGAAAAAGCGTGTATTTTCCTACTGAAACTGGAGGTCTGATTTACCTTTTGGTGAATATTTTTAATGTATTTTCTGAGGGTGTTGAACGATTTGGATAAAACACCCTATCTGCACATTTTGCTGCACGTTTATTTTTGTTGTTTTGTATATAACAAGAATATATGTGAACATTTTGTTCCTCACTGTAAACCATTTCGATTATTCCATTGGAGAAATGTCACTAATAGTTATTTATGCAACAAGTGCAAAAAGTAAGTGTTTATTACACTCGACGTGCAATAAACACTTTTTGCACGAGTTGCATACAATATTTTTCTACGTTCATGCAAAAATCAAAAATGTTTTATTTAGGTGGCACTAAGTGTGGGAAAATAAAGAGCGTTTGATAGCAAAATATTTAATAATTAATTAGCCCTATCGATTTGGATTGAGAAAGTTAGGAACAAACACCTATGTTAGGAACAATTTAACTTAAACTTTATTTTTGATGAATTGCATTTTCTAGTAATTCCGTAATCCAGTATGCAATAAATATGATTGAAAATAATATAAAATATGCAAATGTTTAAAATGTCAATATTACAGAAAATGAATTAAAATAGCGTCGATTTGAAAGTTTATGTTTGTCATGATCACAAAACACTGTAGTACAATGACAGATGAGTGCAATTTACATTTTATTGCACTAGTGCAATGAAGAACCAGTTTTAGACGTAGAAAACAAACATAATATAGTTTTCATTTTCATAACTTACTTTGAAAATATTAACTTCCATAGGCTAGGTAGGTATTTACAGTAACATCTAGTATAAAGTTTGATAACTCAAAACGGTATAAAATAGGGTAACATATGATATATTTTTTTTAAATCAGCAGAAAAAATCAATAATATATAGGGTATCCCTTTTAAAAAAATCATCCCTTGAAATCTGCGCGCTACTGTATTTTTGATAGCATTTTATCAAAATTCAGTCATAATCACACAACGCCTACATTTAACTTTTTTTTTTTATGCAATAATAACGATGATAAGGGGTGGGTATTTTATAGTGAATAACCCGGTACAACGTCTAAATTATTTTGTTTTCTGAGGGCACAACAAGCTATCTATTTAATGTATGGATGGGGTTGCCTTTAATTCCTTCCCAATGTAATTGTAATGAGAAATACAAATCGAACTTCATTTATGCATTTTCATCCGAAAAGACTCAGGGACTTTCCTGGAGTTTGATCCCCCAACGAAGATCGGAGCCTCCCTTATTATTAAACGACTTAGGAAGTTCAAACCAAACTATATGAAAATTTGGTTCCCAATATATAACCTTTTCATCCTTCATTTTCTCAGCCCGATTTTTCAGTGAACCCATTGTAGCGATATAACCAAATCTTTAATACTGAGACTGCTGGAAATCTCTTGGGGCTTGTGACAAGATCGTCATTCAAGGAATGTACTACAAGGCACTATACATTGAAAACCATAGGTGAAATATAATCGTTCGCTACCAAGCTATATACAAACACATATTTATTTATACTATTGATTTTTAATCCTTTGAATCAGTTACCATAAGATATTCTCTTCAAAAATGCTTTTTATTTCGATTTTTCACAAACAATGATATCTCCAATAATCCTGCAGGTTATTAGTCGAGTGGAAAGATAGTATTAATCATTAAGATCCTCCATACTTTGTTTTCATGTTCTGTAAAATCATTTCACAGCGCATCTGAACTCTGAGAGAGTCGCCATTGATAATCTGGATCTATCAAAAATCAATTCAAATTATAAAAAATGTGTGTTTTCTCATTGATCTGAACATTTTTACGTCCATACAAATTCTACGCGGAAGAAGTCGCGGGCACCAGCTAGCACTTATATAATTGTTTTAATTCAATTTACATCTCTAGTCGCTTGTGCCCTCTTGACCCCAACTGTTCCTGTACATTTCCTGGATAAATTTATAATTTTTATTATCGTGGAGTATTTTCCTAACTACTCCTTCGAAAAATATATTGATTTTTCTGGGTATTATTGAACCTTTTATTAGAATTATTTCAAGATATAACGACTGGATTATTTCGTTTTCTGTGAGCTGAATAAGCTTTCTTTTTCGTGGAAGTGCTAACTTCATTAATCTGCCTTTAGTTTATATCTTATGTTGATGTAATAAAGAACTTGCGTTTTCGAAGAGTAAGTGCGATGTGAACGGAAGGCGGGTGCCTAGAATTTTATATTCGTTATACACTATACATTTCTACGATAACCCCTCACGACTAACAGATTCAAAGTCAATCATTTCTCCCTTCTGTTTTGCAGTGACAATAAAAACCATCTGACGAAAATTGCAATTTATGATGAATGAATGAGAAGTTCAAATATACTTTATTTCGAAAAATAATCAGGGAAAACCCAATGGAGTATACATTGGGTTTTTGAAAAAAGATGTGGGATTTGAACCCACGATATTCGGAACCTGTGTCGTGATCGCCTCGCTATCAATCATTTACACTAATAACTTTTGCTTTTTCAATCCGTTACAATCTTTTTATTTTCAGAAATGTTTTATTTTCGATTTTTTAGAAACATCGATAACTCACATGTGTTGCAGGTTATGCGCCGAATGGAAAGGGAGTCAGTTTGAGATCATTCATAATCTTTGTTAACGAGTTCTGGGAAGTCGTTCCACATCAGCTTTCTTCAACTCTAGTAGGAACTCCATTGAACATTTATCAAAATCATTGTTGAATTATGTTTTTTTTCCTAGTAGGATGAATAAGATCTGAGTGGAAAAATATATGGAAACATGTTCTCAACAATTATTCCTGCCAAATCATAACTATTATTATCATATCATGGCTCTTTATTCCACCAAGAATGATAAGAAAATTAAAATCTGTATCCATATGATTATCATCATTGTTCGATGACAAGTGTTTGAGCAACTATCTCAGTACTCTACGAGGTTAATTGTAATTTCATAAACATCACGTGAATCAAGAACAGCTTTGCAACCTATGATCGTTAATATTAGGCTTGTAGCAAATATCGTGTTTAACCCTGAAGAATTTATTAGCCAGGGAGGTAGAGGTCGGAACGACTGAGGATTTTTTTGTCAGAGCTGAAAATGTGTGAATGGAGAATATAGTACTAAAGAAATAAAAAAACGACCTGGCTACCCCGGTTATGGAAGCCACCCTGAATTTTTTTAAATGCAAAAAAGTTATTCAGGTGCTTTCTGCTTTCTCAAAGCTGAAAATTTGTGAATCGAGAATTCAGTACTAATGACTAAAAAATACTGACCTGGCTGGAGAAAATTAATTATTTCGTAGTCCTCGCATCGACACACAGTTCTCCCACAGACACACGGGAAGTTTGATAGAAAGGCACCAAAAAGGTTCATGGATCACAAAGTTCTCACATCAACACACAGATAGGTAAAGAGGTCCTCGCATAGATACACAATTCTCGCATCTACACACAGTCCTCGTAACGACATACTGTCCTTGTATAGATACACAGTCCTCGCATCGACCCTTAGTACTTGCATTCACACAAGTCCTCCCATCGACACACAGAAAAATTGACAAAAAATTGGCGCGAAAAAAGTCCTCGCATGAGAGTCCTCGGAACCTATTGCCATTACGGAGTCCTCGGAAGCCACACACAAATATTTTTTCTTGAGATTTGACGGAGTGTATCATGATATTAGTGAACTACGTAAAATTTTATTGTCCGTGATATGAAAATGATTGTTCTGAGACGTTTCCTTCATGTGGTCCTCGGAACGTTATTGAAATTCCACGGTCCTCGCTTTGTACCCCAGTCACGTATAGGTGTAGGTGTGAGTGTGCGTGATTGGTGAGTTGGGTGAATATTTGTTTTCGGCAACGTGAACGTAAGTGAACGATTGAAATTGAGAGTGACTTAATATTGTTGAGTTTACCGCTGGATAAACCGTGACAAAAACAAAAATCAAATAGTCATGTTTCATCTCTGTGCTGCATTCCCAAGAGGATCTGATTTATGAACTGTAATAAACACTTCTGGCCCTCATGAATACGAGATGCTTTCAGGAATAATATACACAAAGTAGGTTGATACTCAGCTTTTATACGAATCGTATATATGTTTGAAATAGACGGTTCAAACGAATTATGTATTTTATTTGAATTCCTAATCTACTAAGTTCAATAGGTTATGGGCCCAGATTTCGCGTAACTTGATCAATTACTGGAAGTATAGTGATTGAAGTACGCAGTGACCGCAATTCAACAATAACAATATATAAAACTAATGAAAGAAATATTCAGCAGTTCAACGGTGAACGATATGGTGTATGGAAATTATGTGTTGAATGGTTACTCGCGGAATTGAATATTTTACACGTTGTTGAGGAAGAAATTCCTGGTGATCCTAGTGGCATTGAAGTGACTTGCCTGTCGGCTGGCTTTCCCAACGTTAGGTATTAAGCCGTAATTTTTACCGTCTATCTATTGAAAAATTTGTCAAGGGAACCCATCATCTCTGCACTCCCAAAAATTAGCGGGGCAAGAATTTCCCTGTCTGCTCCTTTCTCCTCTCCTCTCCTCTTCTTCACCGATTCCTCCTATTTTCTTTATCCCCTTGAGGTTTTTCTTTTCTTTTTTTTTCTTTTTTTTCTTCTTTTTTTCCCCTTTTTCTTCTTTTTTTCTATTTCCTTTTTGTTACTTAGTTAGTTTGTTATGTACAGTGTTTTATTTACAATTATTGTTGTTTACTTTACACTATTTTTGTTAGTTTTACTTTATATATTGTTGTTATTTACAGTTGTTTTATTCACATTTTGTTGTTCTTCGTAACCTTGTTCGTTTGTTATGTACCGTGTTTTCTTTGCATTTGTTGATTTTTGCATTGGTTTGTTAGATTTTATTACTCACTTTGCTTTTTCTCATTGATTATATTGACTTCACTTATAATTTTAATTTTATTTACATTTTGTTTTCTTTCGTTACTTTGTTTTGTTGTATCTTGTTGTAATATATTGTTGTTGATTATCCTTCTTTTATTCACATTTTGTTGTTCTTCATTGCTTTGGTAGTTTGTTATGAACAGTGTTTTCTTGCATTTGTTGACATTAGTTTATTAGATTTAATTTCTCACATTGTCTTTTTTTACATTGATTACATTGGCTTTACTTAAAATTAACCTTGTACAGTTGTTATTTACATTTGTTACTTATGTACTGTGTTTCAAGTCATGTCAACCTGGGTCGGTCGCTTGCTCGTCTTCGAGAACCATACCATTGCCCCAAATATTTATTTTAATTATGATGTCTTTTGTTAATTGTGTTTTATCTTCGATATTGAATTAACTCCACCCCACCCCAAAATTCCATATGTAATACGGTACTCTATGAGTGAATAGTGAATTTTTATCATTTGAGGGGATATTTGAAATATTTTGTAGATACTTGAATCTATAAAGAATACTTGAATCTATAAAGAATACTTCGTAATGTTTTTGTTACTTGGTCAACATGGAAATTCCATCTCAAATGCCTATCAATCACCACTCCCAGATATTCTATTTTTGCCATTGATTGTATAACTATGTCCTTTGTGATTCCTAGTGTTTCGTATAAGGGTAGTGAGTAAGCATAGCATGAAAATGGTGAGAGAAATGTTCTATCGTAGTTGATAGAGAGTAGTTTTTTTTGTTGTAACAATCGAAAAGTTTATTAATGTATTTCTGCGCTTTAGTTTTCAGTTCATTCCAGCTGTCAGCACTATGCAGTATGGCAGTATCATTGGCGAAGCAAACAGGAATTCCAATAGAATTGCGTTCGAGTATATTGTTAATATAGATTGTAAAACGGATTGGGCCTAGGACTGTTTCTTGGGGTACCCCGCATACTATAATACCTTTTTGACTTATGACTCTGTCAATTTTGACGCATTATTCTCTGTCATTTAGATAGCTTTCCGTAAGACCAAATGCAAATCCTTTAACAGTTGTGAGTGATTCAGTGTCGAAGGGCTTGGCAAGATTCAGGAATAGACATAAAGATGGTTTATTCTTTTCAAGCTTCTCAGATATTTTCGACGTGGGGAAACGAATGGAATCTTGGGTGGATATTCCTTTTGATTGTCGGTTATAAATCTGTGCTAGGAAGAGCTGTTCGAGATTTTGACGAGTAAACATCTCTAAAGTTAGCTCCTCGCTCTTGAAAGCCATATAGAATTCCTGCGTGTTTAAAAAGTAGTGTGACAGTGTGAATTAACGTTCAAAAGTGCCACGAATCACGTAACAAAGCAACACCAAACAATAGTTCACGCAAAAACTGGTAAATAGAATCCTTTTTATCGTTATTCATATCGTGATAAGCGACACCTGCACTTGTTTCGCCTGACCTCCTCTATCACACGTCGCCGAGGCCGGCGACGTAGGCAACCAGGGAAACGCTAAGATGCGTAAAGGCCCGCTTACACTGATAAATTTATTATTATGATCAACTCCAACCCCGCTGCTTTTGACTACGAAAGCAGTGAAAATAATACAGTATCTCAACCTAATATGCCAAATACCACGAATCATCAAACACCTGCCGCCGCCGGTCCAAGTTCCTCCTACGTCTCAGTAGCAAAGTCATTGCCAAAGCCAACGTTTCCAAAAAAGAATCAAGCAATTGTATTACACGCCGAAGACAACCTCAAGCTATTCGACTACGTTAAAGCCATAGGAGATATAATAGGAGCCAAACACATCACGTTCGCCTCAAAAATTTCTAATAACAGAATTTGCATTTATCTATCGTGCCCAAATGACGTTGACGAACTACTGAAAACAAATCCTACCGTAAATATTGAAAATCTTACCCTCTCTATCCGTAGACTTATCTCTCCAACAAAACGCATTTTAATTTCAAACATATCCCCGTCAATTCCCCATGATCTTGCAGAGAACGCAATCAAATCTCTTAACTTACAGTTAGCCTCACCTATCTCATTTCTAAGAGCCGGTATTCCTGGAGACGAGTATAACCATATTCTTAGCTTCAGGCGACAAGTTTTTGTATTTCCACCCCATGACAACTTCGAGCTCCAAACATCGCTACTGGTCACATACGAAGGTACTGAACATAGAATTTTTATCTCCACTGACAGAATGGAGTGCTTTGTTTGCAGACAATCAGGTCATATTGCAAACAACTGCCCAAACCAAATCCCTAACCCCCAAACACAAAACCTCATTATTCAACCACAAGATATTAACACAAACTCAGTCACACCTGCTTTTGAAACAGATAATAATATTCAGCCCCCAATACATCAAGTCACAGGCACAAAAAGAGACCACCCCCAAACACCAACCACTAGTGAAGTATCTAGCATAAACGACGACAGTCTCGTTCCCCCAAATTTGAAAGATCCAATGCCCCCCCCAATCGACCTTGTAATCTCTGATAAAAAACAACCGAAAGAAAGGAAAAATAAAAAATTTAAAGCAGATAACTCTTGCGTGACAAAAACCACAAGTCTCAATATTAGAAAAGCCTATGAGAAAGATAATGGAACATTCATACTCCCTGTTGAAAACTTCATAGCCTTCCTAGGAAATACCTATGGAAATAATAACCCCTACCATGAAGCATTAAAATTCACAAATAATATACAAGCATTACTCTCTGACATGTACGTAATATATAATGCCCTTGAAGAAAGATCTACTAAAAACCGATTCACCAGAATAACAAAAAAGATAAAAGACCAACACAAAAACGAACAAATTGAATCAGGTAGCACGAGCAGCATACCTTCGCTCCCCGAAATACCCAGTGATGATGATACCATGTCAGATGCATCTCAGTCCTCAGTGTCACAACACTCATTCTACTAATTAAATCACTATAGAACTCAATCTTATTCAATGGAATTGTGACGGGTTTTATCCCCGTCTTGAACGCATCCACCAACTTATCTCAGACACTAATCCAGACATCATCTGTTTACAAGAAACAAACTTTAAACCGACCCACAATCCACGCCTGAAAAACTTCATCAGTTATCACTATCTCAGAACTACATGCGTACGAGCCAGCGGAGGTACCTCAATATTCGCATCAAATGACATCTACTCTGAACAACTTCTCCTGAACACAAATTTAGAAGCTGTTGCGATATCAGTTTGGTGCCCCAAAAAACTTACTATTTGCAATGTATATATTCCTCCAAACCATACCCTCACTCCCAACGAACTTTCAGACCTAATAAGTCAACTTCCAAGACCATTTATACTAGTAGGTGACTTCAACTCCCACAACACCATGTGGGGATCAGACTCCACTTTCGGCAGAGGGAAAATAATAGAAGATATAATACATCACTCAAATATATGTCTTCTGAATACAGGTAGCAATACACACTTTAATATAGCTTCAGGAATTTTTTCTAATATCGATCTTAGCTTCAGTGACCCAATAACAGCTTCTGAACTCAGGTGGAATACACTTGATAGCCTATATGACAGTAATCATTTCCCTATTTTAATGAGTGGCAATACATCAAAACAAACAACCACAATCACCAAATGGAAAATCGCACAAGCAAACTGGGAAAATTACCAAACATGTGTAAAAGAACAGACAGACACACTAACATTTTCAGAAAACATCGATGACGATATTAAAAATTTTACAACCTGCTTAATACAGTCTGCAGATAAACACATAGGAAAAATCACAATAAACCCCAATAAAAAAGTAGTTCCATGGTGGAATAACTTATGCGCAGAGGCAGTCAAAGAGTGCAAAAAAGCCCTCAATAGATTCCGCAAAACTAGAAATCAGGACGATAAAATTAACTTTAAAAAACTCAAGGCAAGAACTAAAATAATTTTAAAATCAAGTAAAAAAGATTCCTGGAACAATTACGCTAACTCAATTTCATCCACAACCCCTCCTACTGAAATCTGGAATAAAATAAAACACATGCGTGGCCACAACACCTCCTACAAAATACCCGCCCTGATTAACCAAGATGAAATTATCACTGAAGACAAAAAAATTGCCAATCACTTAGCCAAATACTTCCATGACAAAACAATCCTGAAACAAAATAATGTAAATATAACTCATAAGCCTTCACAAGTCCAAACGACAAACCCACTCATTTCAGACCCACTCAATAACCCTTTCTCTGTTGAAGAATTGACAGAAGCTCTTCTGTCATCTAAAAACTCTGCTCCTGGCCCAGACGACATACCATTCATTTTCCTAAAGAATTTACATCCTAACTCCCTGCAGAAACTTCTTGCCCTTTACAATCGAATCTGGCAAAGTCATACATTCCCTTATATATGGCGACAAGCAATAATACTCCCAGTTAAAAAACAGGAAACTCTCAAGCCAGTTCCAAGTTCCTACAGACCTATCTCGCTAACCTGCACCATGTGTAAACTTCTAGAAAAGATGATTAATAAACGACTTCTCTGGTACCTTGAATACAATAAAATCCTAAGTGATTGCCAATCAGGTTTCAGACCGAACCGATCTACTTTAGACAATCTCGTCATCCTCCAAAATGGCATTTCTGAAGCAAAAACAAATCATCAAGACGTTGTTGCACTATTTCTAGACATAGAAAGTGCCTTTGACACAACCCCAAAATCTGTGATCATGAGTAAACTCCATGAATTAAACCTGACTGGAAACATTTTATACTTTCTTCAAAACTTCATATCTGATAGATCATTTAAACTACGTGTGAATGGGGTGTTATCTAACTCATTCAACGTAGTTAATGGAGTACCTCAAGGTTCTGTACTGAGTTCCACCCTATTCATCCTATCTATTAACAACATAGGCTCCTCCATACAACCTCCTATTAAATTTGCCCTATTTGCCGATGACCTGATACTCTTTTGTCATGGGAGGAATACAACAAGTACCTGTGCTATTCTACAAAATGCTGTAGACAACATATGTCGCTGGTCCAAAAATACAGGATTTAATTTCTCAGCAGCCAAATCCAAAGTTATGAATTTCAGTAGGAGACGTACCATCCACGTTCCACATATAACCCTCAATGGCGATCCATTGAAAGTAGAAAATCAGCACCGAATCCTTGGAGTCATATTTGATAGCAAAATGACCTGGAAGCAACATGTCCAAGAAATCAAAACTAACTGTTTCAAACGCATGAACATCATGAAATCTCTCTCCCACTTTCAATGGGGCGCAGATGAAGAAAGCCTTCTAAAAATTTATCGAGCTCTAATTAGATCCAAATTAGATTATTGCAGCACAATATTTCTCTCTGCCCCCAAATCCACATTGAATAATCTGAACACCATTCAAAACACCTGCCTACGTATCTGCCTTGGTGCTTTCCGGTCTAGTCCCTCCTACAGCCTATATTGCGAATCCTCCGAGATTCCAATACACCTACGTCATCAACAACAAGCACTTTTATATTTTGCTAGAGTATCTGCGAATCCCAATAACCCAGTCTATAGACCAAGCACCCAAACTAACCCAACCTCCCCCCAGATCTATATTACCGACATCACTTATTCTAAAACCATTATTAGAAAACATAAACCTAACACACACTACGCAAACCCGACCTTCCAGCATTCCCCCTTGGTTAAAAAAAATACCAAACACAAATATCCTCCTGAGTAAATACAATAAACTAGACACACCCAACGAAATACTAAGACAAGAATTCCTTCATCTCAAAAACGGATGTTCCTTCGATGAGATTCTATTCACTGACGCCTCCAAAAACGAAAACAATGTGGGATGCTCAGTAGTCACATCACAAAGGACATTGGCTAAACGAAGGCTTTCTCCCATCTGCAGTGTTCATACTGGCGAACTCTACGCAATCTCGGAAGCTTTAAGGATGTGTTCAAATGATCATCAAAATATTGCAATATGCACAGACTCTCTTTCTTCCATTAAATCAATAAATGACATCTACACACAACACCCCATAGTCCAGAATATACATAAATCCTACCAGGACCTGGCTGAGAAAGGAGTATCCATAACTATTATTTGGGTCCCATCACATATAGGAATCATCGGAAATGAGTTAGCCGATCGAGCTGCCAAAGAGGCATCACTATCAGATTCACCTCTAATACATATCCAGCTCCACACAGATCTAAAATCAAGCCTCAAAGAAGCAACCGGCGAAAGTGGCAAAATACCTGGGACGCAAAGGACAAACATCTACACACCAGCCAACAGTCGATCGAAGCTATTTCCATGCCCAAAATGAAAAAAAGAGATAAAACAATCATTAGAAGACTCAGAATAGGACACACACGTCTTACACATGGTTTCCTGATGTGCTCAGAAAATCCACCGCTCTGTCAACAATGCAACGGTTGCCAACTGACGGTTAAACATATACTCGAAGAATGCCCGCTCAACCAAGATATGAGAATAAAGCATAAAATCCAAGGAAATGAAATAGAGATTCTTAGTTCAACCAATTTCTATTGTAAAATCATAGCTTTTCTAAAAGATACTAAACTTTATGATAAAATCTAATTCGTTGAAGCTACCAGAACTGTAATATCTCAAATGTGATACCCTAGATATTTGTAACAAATGATACTGTAACATAAATATCGTACCGGTGTCAATAACCATTGTAGTTGAGACACGTTAATTGAATAAAAAAATCTGTGCTTGTCAAGGTAAGATATTATTCTTGTTTTTATAATTTTTTTCAATGTTTTCGCTATGCTCGAGATCAAGGTTATTAGTCTGTTGTTCGAAACTTCATGTTTGTTCCCTTTTTCGTATATCGGGTTGATGGCACCCATTTTCAATTTTTTGGAAAATTTTCCAGTTTCTAATACTTTATTAATTCAAAGGAACCGCTATTTCTGTTTATATCTCAATGAGAGATTCTGCTCTGATATCATCAATACAGTTTTATTTATTTTCAAGGATGCAATTGTTTCGATAATTTTCTTTTGAGGGCGGTATTTGCAGGTTGGTTAATTTCTTTCGCGAGGTTTCTGCCAACTGATAAGTAGTGGTTGTTGAAACAGTCTGCAATATCTTTTTTATTGTAGGTAAGACAATGTGTATAATTTTTTTTTTGATTTTATATCAATGTCAGTAGTATAGCTACAAGGGTTCTGGGCCACCCTCAAGTGGCCCACAACCCCTGCAGGGTTTTGACGACCTACGTCATAGAAGTAAGTTGATAGACCACACCACTGGGTTGAGATCATCGCCATGTTCGTCGGAGGCCATGGACGGTTCGTTGTGGGCGGGGTTTACGAAAAAAATGGCGGTTGTAGGTTCATGAGTGGGTGGGTAGGTGTGTGTGTGGGCAGGGAAGAAATCTGGGGGAGTGATATGTCATTAGTCGCAATGGTGGCGGCCATGTTGTGGGTGGGAGTTTGGGATCGAGATTGGGGCAGGTTCGGTGGTTTGTGATTGGTCGCAGCAGCCATTTTGAAATGGGAGTAGGTGAGATCACAGTCCGTTAGCCACATTCGTCAACCGTATTGGTCGGTCGTCAACCAATAGCCAATGTTCAATCGAGGAAGTGAATGGCGACCATTTTGGAAAGTGGGAGGAGTCACCAGTGTTCAGAAGATCCCTCGATGAAACGGCCAGGACAACCAATGAGTCGGTGCAAATCTAAGCAGCTATTTTAACATAATCAGTTTCGTTATCAGTTGTTTATGATGTCGGCATCCTTTGAAATAATCAACATTGCGGTTTGTTTACATCAACTCAGATAAGGATGCAGGTGTTCATCTCGATCTGTGAGAATTCGCAGAAAACAAGCAATTCTTGGAAATAATTAGATAGTTCGATCCGTGGGATGGTTTTTTATGTTCAATGCCAAATTATTGCATCAAATTATGCCAGTTCTGAGAATTTTGTCGAGTCAGCAGTTTTTAAATTGCGCAGTAGAGAATTGGTGTACGTGACCGATCTCCACCGTCAGGTTCATTTTTCAGTTGTCTCCTGAATTGTAAACATCGTTCTGTTTAGTGCTCTCTCTCTCGCTCTCTGAGTTTGTGTGTGCATCTTCAAACCAAACATGTAAAAAACGTGAGTATATTGTATTGTTTTACTTTTTTTCCAAAAATCTGTTGTTTTGAAACCTTTTTTCGTACCTATGCCAAAAGGACACTTCGAGTTTTTTTTTGTTTCAAGCATTCTCTCATATATCGACGGGGTGTATTTTTGCTATTTGTTGACGGGAAATTTATTTTTTAAACTTTTTCGCGTTTTATTTTTTCAAAAACCACTTTTTTTTTCTTAATTTTTTTTAAGTGATTGTTTATTTATTATAGATATATCTTGCAGAAATAAACGCTTTCGCGGGCAGTTGCTACAGGGAGACCGTGGCTGTATCAACATTGCCGCTGAACAAGCGTAAGCTAATCGAGAAATTGAGAGTGGTGAAGTACGGGGACACAATAGTAGCCGATTTGGAAACCAAAACAGTTTTCCCACATAGGAGGGTATTCGAGGTGTTACAGCTGAAAATCGACGAGTTCAAATCTTGAGATTATTCAAAAATTGTGAAGTCATCCATGACGAAGGCACCTGCCTTTGAATTCATCTACAACTAACTCCATCTATCCATCATCATCAAAAACGAATACCATCCACCACCAACACGACGCCGACGGTGACAACTGGGATGGTTGTATTCGATTTCATCAAATCAAGGCGAGAGAGAGAATAATATATCTGTATTTTGTTTGTGAAGAAGCATTAATTTTTTCTTTTTTTTTGTGTGATATATATCGATTTTTCAAAAAACCATGAATTCTGAGCAAATTGCCGCTCTCAGCGATGAATTGATTGTTAAATATAGGGAGGCTCAAAAACTACTCAAACAGAAATCCAGTCCAATGGAACGCGAAACTTGGCTGAAACACTTGAAATTCAGTAGTCGGCTATGTAATAAGGGTATCAAAATTTCAGCCAATAGTTCCATTGGATCACTGCGAGAATTGGTAACAAATTTGGGTCACTTGAAAACATGCCGTAATTTCATCAGAATTTAGGGAGGGAGGGTTAGGGGTTGGCTGCTAGAAATAATCTAAAATGCCGAATAATTTGGGAAGATTTGAAATCGACGTTCCAGGGACGAGGTCGTACAGGGGTAATCATAAATTTGGCACATAAAGCTACCATTAAATTTTTGAAAGACGCCTTCAGCCTTTTTAAACGCCGGATTGGCAACATGCTGAAAAATTACCCATGCTGAAGGTGGATACTTGTTTTTGCGGGGAATTCGTCAGAATGGGCTTGGACGCAGAGAAACTTGAATTGAAATATGTCAACATTAAAAACCAAGTGATTGATAGGGGACCAGGTTCACAGTTGTGGTTCGAAGAATTTGTAGTAGATAAATTGGGCAATAAATTGGAGGAAATTTGCGAAAAAGAAAGCACGTGATCATTACAAAAAATCGTGAATTTGGAAGTGAATATCAATCAATCGGGTTTGGGCAAAGGGGGTCCATCTTTCATCGAACTTCCACAAGCCAGAGCTAAGAAACATGCTCGTATTAACGTGCATAGTACCGACGACAACGAATGTTTCGGATGGACGGTCGTGTCCACTCTGTGTTACGCCACTGGCTCATTCTAGAATTATTGAAAAGAAACCATATTCAGCCACCTTGATGGTGACGCCACTGGATAAAAGTAAAATTACCAATTCTATATCAATTGCCAATTATGCGCTGGAATAATACAAGATATCATGAGAAAACACTCTCTACCCTGTAATACTTCCAGGAAGATTTGCAACATGGAAATTTACTCGGAGCGGTTACAAGTATTTTTCCCCACCCTGTTGGTGGTTGGAGCGAGGGTTGTTCAACTGTGATCAAAATTTACAGATCTCAGGAACCTTAGGATTCAGTTGAAATAATGCACTCGAAGATGTAATAGCAATTGATTATAATAAAATAGAAAATTGACTACAGTCATGTACACTTAACAACATAACAACATAAGTAACAAGTAATTTCAAACAATTAGGCAACAAGATTTATGTTAACTGGTCAACAGTTTTCATCATACTCTCTCCTCAATATTTCGTAATACATGTGAGAGTCGGATATGACCAATTGGTATTTGTTTGTTAAATTAATAGTACCTATGAAATCCATGAATTGAGATATTGATAACATGCAGAAGAATAATATTGGAGTGTCCACATTACCAAGCACAATACAAAACGAATTACTTACATTCATTTCTCATTGACTCACTGTTTGTCACCCTTGATTATTTATTCACCCGTTTTTATTTAATTCGATTTCTGTTTTCTTCAGTTTTTCACTAGTTATTTTAGTCTCACTACCGCACTCCAAATGAAATTGGACGATGTTTCATTGACTCTTGTTAGTAATATGAATTTTTTGAACTGTTGGTGTTCCTTCTCGATTAAAAGAGGTTAGCGGAATACTCGGGTTCCATAATGTTTTTGTTTATTATTCATTCTTTCAGCACTGATAACTTTTCATTCACTGATTTTGTAATTCAACATTCCTATATTTGATTACGGCGACTTGGCACTGAGTTGAGTTGACTCGACTCTGAACTTTTTCTGAACTCTTTCTGAATGAAAACTCATCCTATTCTGAACTGGTTTGAATTGAATTGATCTAATGAAACTGCTGTAATGGTTTTCGATGACTCTCCCCACTATGAACCCTTTCGCATTGAAATGCGCTGTATGTTTCCCACCGTAATAGATTACGACTTGGGACATTAATTGTCACCGCGGCTTATTAAATCATGACTGCCTTTGAACCCTACCGCGTTATGGAATGCTTTTAACGCCGCCGCTGATCATGACAGTCTTATGGCTTTCCTAGTATCACTATAAAGAGTTGCGGCTTCAATTTATCGTACCTTTGTTTATGTCGCCATGCGTTCCATTCATAATTAGGGTGTTATCTATCTTTAAACTTGACTACTGGTGTGATTCATAAGTGATTCGTAATACAACATATTATTCATTTCCGAGAATATAGGTTTCGGTTGTCTTTTATCCACAGTTAGTTGATGAAATTATCTTTTTTCTTCATATGATTTTCTGTATTGACCCTGGTTGTGACCCTCCTTATATCCCCGTTTTTGAATGTTATGATATTTTTCATGAAATTTTCCTAGATCTCATTACATATATCTATATCAAGTTGAATTTTACCCGTTATAATCTAAATTTTTGGTTCATTTATTTCCAATCAACCTTTTCATATACGTATCTTCAAGTCGAACAAACGTTTATGGGCATGCACAATAACTACAAAATTTCTTAAGGTTCTAATGGGTATACATTTGAGTGAGAAAAGAAGGTTTTCTGTGGTTAATTGTCTTTATCAGTTTCTAAGTAAGATTATTGATACATTTGAATGCGAAATTGACCGCGTTTCCTCTCTCTCCCTGAAAGTATCCTTCATCACTGGAAGTGGAATCATTCGTCTTGGGGGAATAGCTCAAGTTCGCTACTGAATGGCTGTTGGCTAATACCCGAGGTATCCTGTCCTCGACGCTGAGGCTGCCATCGAGGGACTCGCCGTGGGTCGTAGTCTCAGTTCTTCCCATTCGGTAGAGCAAAAATTACATTGACAATGCAGCGGTCATGTGTAGTGTCAGCCTCAGTTTGTCAACGGCTCGTCAAGGCGGCGGTCCATATTTTTCGTGTCTTCTCCGAGAGGCAATGCAAACAGTCACACTGTGTAATACCTTGGTGTGCCAGTAATCGCAGGTATTCGGCGTGATGGCGGTTGAATTGAAGTATTCCATACGACTTGTGTGTGGTAACGTGTTCTGAGGCGTTGAGCTGATACCATGAATGCACATCGTGCAGGACATTATCCACGGACGACTTCAAGAGATGCTTTTTGGTTTCGGAACTACTGAGTTCACGTATGGTTTCCAACAACATTTCCATTTCACACTTGTTTCACTTATTTACTTAGAATTGTCAAAACTCGCGTTTTGCTAAATGGTTCGCTGTACACTAATATCCAATCCCCATTCTCACTCATATTTATAGTTACTGTTCAAACTATCTTCCTAGAGTTCTCACGCTGAGTTGATATCTATCGATCATTTATGTCACTCACGACTATGTTTTAGGGGCAGTTCCTATCTTATCGTGATATTCTACACCTTGCTTCAGTTTTTTTTTCTCTTTTAATGGTCGGCAACCCACAACCAGAATCACTTTCTGTTTGATTATTTCTATGAGTTTTCCATGTGAACCGGGTTATACACTTTTCATCCTATGTTATAATTCGGTTAGTCTCTGGGGAGATTTTAGTCTGATATTTCTCGACTTTTTATGTCGACGTCTCGTGTTCCCATTCCAGTCCTTTGGAGGGGTGTGAAATGATTTTGGCATAAATAGGTTTTCGGCTTGCATTTTCTCAGTGGATGTACGGGGTAATTTATGATATATCACAAGTAATGTCATCGCACTCCACATTGCTGCCATTGAGTGTAGGGAACATCCCATGATTCTGTTGAACGCAAATGCATTTATGGCTGTTTCCATAATAAATTTGGATATCTTAATGCAGAAATAGATTCCTAAGAAACTACTGGTTACGTCGCCAATTATCATGAATATTCCATATATTTTTCTCATCGTATTGTTCGCTAACTTTTCTAGGTCTTCGGGATTAAACAAATTTATTGTAGAGAATCCCTGACTCGATACGGATTTGTTTGCCATTCGATTGATCAATATATTGTTAACTGCCTGTCGTTCGGAGTGGAACAGTAATATTTCCTTAGCTTTCCTGACTTCTTCGGCCGTGTATAAACCTGCGGCTCCTAGTGGTTTGATTCCATCCAGTTGCATTCGCTAAACCTCCATTATGGATAATTCTGTTGGTGCATTTCCGGCAATTGGAAGGGGATCATAGGAAATCCAATAACCTTCTATGAAGTATTTCGCGAAAATAATTGAGGAACAATCTATTTGTTGTCCGAATTCTTGAATTGTCCGGGTGAGAGGGGCCATGGAGGAGGATTCATTCAAATAGGTTACGGGTAACTCTTGATAGCAATTGTTTTCTCTTCTGATATCAACCATCACTGGAGTACATTTCAGTGAATATAGTACTCCACCGTTGATTTTTGCAATATAATTTAGTTGTTGATGTAATAATTGAGCTATGATCGTGGGCGATTGTTGAGCCATAGTTATTCGATTTTCCTAAATTTCCATCTTTAGTTGGGATCTTCGTTGAATTGTGTCTGCCAGCATTGAATTCATATTTATCTTGAATGATTGCTCAATATATAAATACTTTGAATTGACGTAGGTTATGAGGTCTGAGGTTGGTTCGCCCCAGGTAATAGCAAAATTCATGTAGGGATTTGTAGTATTTCCGGATAATTCCAATGATAATATTCTGAGGTTTTCTGTCACCCACATTACCAAATTGCAAATGGAGATTTTCTTGAATAATTGAACGGCAAATAGTTTCGTTCGATCTTCAATGACCATAAACAGGGTTGTTTCTTCGGAGCTCAACTTTTCTGTGACTTTGTTGGCCCTTCCTTCGTAGAGTATTCGATATTTTTCACACTCCTGTGGTTTCATAACTTCCCAGGCTACTTTGCTTCGAAAAGCATCGATACAATACCCTCCATTGAATTCACAGGATAATTGGCTCTCTAAGCTAATGGTATTTTCATCTGAATGGGCGGTGGCTAAATAATATCTTTATATAATTTCCCTTGGTGCCTTGGCATTTTCTATTGTCTTCTAATTGTCCGGCTTTGGTATTCTAAGTATTGGTGGATTTTCAAACATTCTTCCTTGCCTACTGTTCGAAGATATGTCAATAAACTGTCTGGTAATATGGACGTATGTGAAAACATTCCACATGAGACTAAAAGTTGGGTAATTTCAATAAGGCATGATTTTACATGAATTTTTTCGTACTTCCCCTGTTCAAGTGCATATATCCGGGTTTCCTGTACTTGATATGCTCCGCGTAATTCAGGACATTTTTGTACATCTCTCAATGAAATGGCAGTAATATTTCTGCAATCGTAGGCTATAAGAATTCATTTTTCCGGGTTTAGTGAGATTCTTAATTAGCTCTACTTTATCTGCTGATTTATTCATTAATAGGGTGATATCTATTTTCAAACTCGACTACTGGTGTGATTCATAAGTGATTCATAATACAACATATTATTCATTTCCGAGAATATAGGTTTCGCTACTCTTCTGTTCACAGTTTCCGGAAATAATGAAATTATCTTTTTTCTTCATATGATTTTCTGTATTGACCCTAGTTGTGACATCTGTATCTTGTACCACACGGACATCATCCACCTAGACAATCAAAATACCCTCATTGGTCGACCGTACTGAATATGGAGGGGTTGGAATTTCCCATAACTCTTGGCCAAATTTCAAACTTCGAAATACTTAACGGTATTTCGGTAAATGTTTATATTTTGGAATTGGTTAAATAATCAGCGAATAACGATGATGGACATACATTCTTCACGACTGTACCGACGAGAGTTACAAGAGAAAAATTGGCTCGACATGTCAACCTACTCATGATTCAGAATAAATATTCGGTTAAATTGAATGATTACGAGGCACCGCCGGAAATTGACGAGGACGACGAACAGACAGACTTCAAATTTTATTATTGCTGGATAAAAGACTTATTCTGATTGGTAAGCTCACAAATCAGTAGAGAAAAAATTAAGAAATATAATTGTGATAGATGTTTAAATTATTTTCGTAGTCAGGAGAAATCAGACAATCATACTGTTGACTGTCAAAAGGCAAATAATAACAAAATTTATTTCCCAAAGTATGACCATGTCGAGTTCAAGGACTTTGTACACAAAGAAATGGTCCCAGTTGTGATATGATGATGATGATGATGATATGATAATTTCGAGTCGATTTTGAAACCGTTCACTGATGATTGAACCAAGTCCAAAACATCGAAATACCCTTATAAGCAGGCTTTTATTTCAAATGTAATTATGATGACACTCAGTCATATTACGATAGTCATCGATGTTTGGATTCGATGGAATGGTTCGCGGAACAATTGGAAGCCTCAGCTAAATTCGTGGAGGGGAAACATTTTGATAATCGTCCCCATGTCTGTTAATCCCATCCGCACAGATTCAACTTGTCATATTTGCGAGAAACCTTTCCAGAGAGATCAAATGATTGTATCAGACCATAACCATTTCACAGGTGCATTTTGAGGTTGGGCACATCAAAAACCATGTAACCTCAACTATCATAAATCTTCCGTGCTACCTATTGTGTTCCATAATATAAGTGGAAACGAGGCAGGGTGAGTCTCCTTCCAATAAACGAAGAGAAATATATATTATTTACACAATACGACGAACAGACAGACATTGAATTCCGTTTCATCGATTCTTTTAGATTCATGGGCGCAAGCCTGGACGAGTTGGTGCTCACGCTCAGGATGGGAGATCTCTGTAATTCAAAGCGCTTATTTCAAAATTTAAACAATGAAAAATTTTCAATAATCACGCGGAAAGGGGTCCTACGACTTCGTGGATTCCATGGAGAAATTAGAGATGACAGCGTTGCCAGACATCGGCCAATTCCACAATCAACTGAACGATTGTGAAGGTGTGGCAATCGTTCGATTTGGCAACATTGGGCGAAAAATTTGAATTATACATGAAAACCGACATCCTACTGTTATGTGGTGTCTTTGAGAATTTCCGGCAATTTGGTCACTCCACTTATGGAGTCGACTCCGCTTGGTACTTTGCCATGCCTGGCTATTAGTGGTAATATATGTTAAAGTACACAAAGTGTAAGCTGGAAATCATCAAGGATGTCGACATGCTGCTTTGTATTGAAAAAAGGATTCGGGGCGGTATAAGCCAGTGTTGTAACGGATTCTCTCGAACCAATAATAAATATATGAGGGAGAGGTACGATCCTCAACAATGGATGGGCTATGAGGGAGTATTTGCCCTCTGGAGGGTCCAAATGGATCGATGATTTCGATTCTTTGAACGTTTTGGAGGTGTGGGATACTTCGGATATCGGCTACATCCTCGAAGTCGATTTGAAAAACCCTGAAGGATTACATGATGAACACAAAGGTTTTCCACTTTGTGCGGAACAAAATTACCTAAATTAATGACCACGCTGTACAACAAAGAAAACTATGTCGTACATTATCGGAATTTTAAACAAGCTCTGGAAAACGGTCTTATTCTCAGAAAAATTTACAGGGTGTTGCAGTTCAAATAATCGACATGGCTGC
Organism: Gonioctena quinquepunctata; assembly: GCA_018342105.1. Taxonomy (NCBI): domain Eukaryota; kingdom Metazoa; phylum Arthropoda; class Insecta; order Coleoptera; family Chrysomelidae; genus Gonioctena; species Gonioctena quinquepunctata. Next base: position 155,231 of record JAFIRS010002957.1, read on the forward strand.
AGCCCTACATTGAGTGAAATACAAAATTACGCGCCCAAGCTACCTTTTGGAAAAAATAACTACAAATTGGCTATGAACAGTATTTTCGAAAAGACGATGGAAAACATCAGGGAGCACAGAGTGGTGAATATGTTCAATAAATGGGAGGGCAGATATGTGACCAAAAGTTTGATAAGTAGTCCGAAATTCCACATTCCAACCATTTTCGATGAAAACATGATGGCTATCCAAATTAACAAGTCTGAACTGCTATTCAATGAAACCCTTTATATCGGTATGGCCATTTTAGATATTTCCAAAATTTGCGTTCAAGATTTTCAACATAAATTCATGTTGAAAAAAATCGAGACCAATAAGGGTTAGTTGATGTATACCGATAGAGACTCTATGATTTATGGAATTAAATGTGATGAGTTATATAAAGAATAAATTGGGGAAAACTTGGAAAAATTCGATACGAGCGAGAACTCGTACGGTATTCCACAGGTAAACAAGAATATCCCGGAGTTGATGAAAGATGAAGCGAACGGGTGCATCAAAACAGATTTCGTTAGACTCCGCTCTAAATTATACACATATGAAGTTTAGGGCAAAAAATGCGTTAGAAAATCCAAAGGAGTCCAATAAAATTTTCTTTGAAGACTAATTTGATTGTCTGAGGGAACAGAAGGAAAAATCGGCTAGTCAACGATGCATCCGCTCGCATGTCCATGATATTTTCAGCATTGAACAAAACATAATTGCTCTCAGTCCATGAGGACATTATAGCATCATGAATAAATATTCAAGTTTATTTTTTGGAGCTGTGTGCACATAATGAAATAGTGGGTTCGAAAGAAATTTGTATTTCGTGCAAAATTATTTTTATTTTTAAAATTGTAGCAGAGCGCTTTCGACTATATAATAGTCATCATCAGTGCTTACCTACAAGTGAGTAATACCTAATGAAATTGTGTATAAAATATTTTGACATTTTGAAAGATGAAGATTTCAGGTTACTTACTCGTCAGATTTACAAGAAGTCCATCAGAACAGTTTCCAGTTTGTATAAAATAGGCAAAAACCTTAGGTACATATAACATGTTGGAACATTTCTTAAAAAACACTCAATATGAATTGATGTAATTATAATAATGGATTACATCAATTTATAACACTTGAGTGTTTTTTAAGAAAGGTTTTAACTGTTATATGTACCTAAGGTTTTCACCTGTTTTATACAAACTGGAAACTGTCGATGGACTTCTTGTAAACCTGACGAGCGGGTAACCCAAAATCTTCATCTTTCAAAATGTCAAAATATTTTATACACAATTCCATTAGGTATTTATTACTTACTTGCAGGTAAGCACTGATGATGACAATTATATAGTCGAAAGCGCTTTGCTACGATTATAATCATGAATAAATAGCCAACCAAGCCCATCTTCCAACCAACTTGTATTTAACATTTTTATTTTCAAATTTCCATTTTTTGTGCCAGCGTGATAACCAAAGAATGAATGCTTTTTTCTTCTCTCTTACACCACACATAACCATTTTTCATATCATTATATTATATATATAATATATTCAGCCAATATATAATTATTATATCCAGACAAATATTGTTCATACTCAAAAAATATGTATCAGTAAAATGAGTGTATATCGACTTTGATTTTTATTTATTATACAAAAAAACTCCGAATGAAATGAAAGCAGCTCTGTATCATCACTTCACTAGATTTCCTGAATTAGAGAGAGAGAGAGAGAGAGACCAGTCTAGACAAGTTCAGACTTGTGTAGATTCGTCAAAATACGATGACTTCATCCAGTCTCAAACAAAATTCAGACCAAACCTCACTTTGGGGAAAAACATAACCTCTGAAAAACACTGACCTCATTCAGTCTCACTCTCGAACATCAGCGTTCTTTGTGTGTGTGGCACTTTTGGAGAAAAATATAACTTCGAAATTTAAATAAGGTGGGGATTCTGACCTTACTTTTTCAAACATAACCTCACTTTAAGAGGAACTATAACCTCAAAATTCAAATGAGGTAGGGATATTCCAACATTTTTTTTTTCCAAGCATACACACACACATAGGTGTGTGGAGTGAGACAATGAATAAAATATACAAGTTAATTTTCACATTCTTTATATTCAATCATCTCTCTAAGATACAGAAACTTTCAAATAGTATTGAATTGGGGCTCTGCAGACAGCACAGTTGTCCAATTTCGTCGAGCAATCCGCACAGCAGGCCAAGTGTTGCACGGCATGAAAACCACGTTCATGTCCTTTTCCAAACATACTTTGTACGACATTGATGAGGATGGTGATTTCTCTTCGTGGACGCTGCTGCTGCTGCTGTTGGTAGGTGTGTTCGTTGTTACCTCGTCTCTGCGTAAAAACAATCCACGAGCTGCATACGTCTCCTCAGAGTGACAGCTCCTTCTTCTGTGAAGAACCCACAATGTGGACTCTCAACTTAAGTGATCAAGTTGAGCATCATCTCCCAACTGCCATCTGGATCCTTCAACATTTCGACACACAACAATATATTTTCTCTGGGTATACATGAACCCAGCTCTGGCCAATTTTTCTTTGGGACACGGGTGATGCCAATTTTGAAATGTCGCTTATCTGTCTTCATACACATCCATGTCGATCAAGAGTCAAAGTTCGAATAGCAGCTCTACTCCAACACCCAACTGTCATTCTGTTGACAGCTGACTTATAACGTCACAGTCTGTGACATGTAACGTTTTGTGCCAGTGCTGCGATCTATGTGACATTTGACAGTTCTGAATTCTATGTTCTAACTTCTATGTGACATTTGACCATTCAACTCAATACTACTGGAAAGACGCTGGAAAGTGCTGTGACGAAATGAACAGCTGTGTACCAGGGGCAACTGAGAAACAAAGGACGATGTTCAGTATTTGTTTCTTTGTCCGCCTCGGAAGCTTAAACGTTATTTTTCATCCGATTTGTTTACCTGTGACGTTTTACCTCTGAAAAGTCTTTGTTACTTGTGTATTCCTATTAAGAGTGCAAATGAAGGTGTTTTGTGGTGATAAAATTATTAAGACAAATACATTTCATTGTTTTTCTAGTTTCATTGTGGTCAATAATGGTTCTAAACTGTGTGGCCTATGGATGTAATGTGGTACACGATGCAAGGAGCAAGATTTCTTTTCACGTGTGAGTTTTCATTAAAATCTTAAATTATGAAATCAAAGAAAAGTAGTCACGCTATGACAGTATATACTTTTTCTTTTTTTTCAAATTTCCTGTTGTTTGAGGTTAAGAAGGCTGAGAAAAAAGTAAACTTTAAGATGACTTGTTTAATATTTGCTTTTTGTTGTTACTTGAGCACTTGAATCTAAAAATATAAAAAAAAATATTTTAGATTTCCTTTTGAGCGGCCAGAGAATTTGAAACTTTGGATTGCTGCAGTACGAAGGGGAAACTGGCATCCCTCAAAGACCAAATATTGTATTGTATTATATTGTGTGAATAACCATTGTCTGTCGTTTTGATTTTTTATTGTTTCCTTTATTCATTACCAATGATGTTATGTATTAAGTTTTGAAAATAATGCTCTTGGGAAATAAATAAGACTGAATGACCCGAGGTGCAAGTTTTATTTTCTAATTTAACCCTACAGTTATGCAAACATTTGACATTTTTATTCCTGTTTTGACTCAAATATTGGTTAGAATATCCGAGCCTTTCTTTATATATTAAAATAAAACCTTTTTTATTACTTTGTCAAAAATTACTATTTTGACTAGGCGCAGCACATTTCCTGTATTTGACCCAACGAGTAATAGAGAGATAGCGATACTAAGCCACTGCGGGTTACATAATTCAGCTATTTGCCTCAGGCACTTGCCATTGCGCGTCCTTTCCAGTTACGTAGTATTGAGTTCAATGCATTTGACAGTTTCGCCGTGATGTCAGCCTCTGTCGTGTATGAGGTGAATGTGACGTCACAGCCACTTCGATTATTGAATGAAAAACGATTGTCACTGTGATTATTTTTTCAAACTTCATTGAATTTTTTTATATTTATCCCAATGGGAACTCAACCCCACCTGAAAGAGAGAGGGGAAAGGTGGAAGAAAAAAGATAGAAACATTGAAATATACATACATTTATTCAATACATAAATCATTCACAACTTTTATTCCATGAAAGAAAAGGTATTCCCTCAATGTGTTAACCAAAATACTGTCTCGTGAAAGTTCACATAGTTTTTGGAAAATTCCCAATTTTCCAAAACATTCTTGCGGTTTATTGAAGAAAAATGTATTTTTACCCTCAATTTTATTATGATAATGAGCTCAAAAGTTAATATTCTCCAACATAGCCACTCGATCGGACACCAAGCTTCGGTAGATTCGTACCAGCTTCGTCCTGATTGAGAATGGAGTTCACTCCGTATTTTTTCACTTGAACCTTTCCAAACTGATTGCGTTACTCTCCACACAAGTATTCCACATCGTCGTTTCTATCGAGAGGATATCAGGGAAGGGGGCTCCAAAAAGAGTCATCTGAAAGGGTTGTTTGTTCGGTGAACAGGCCTCATTCATAGGGGCTGGATGATATTTTCGTGGACTGGTACAACGGACTTATGTTATGGTTGACATATCGCTCGAACAATAAATGACCGCTGTCTTGACTCATGGTGATGACGATCACGACTGCTGAGTGACGCCGTCTCGTTGCCGCCAAATGTATAAATATCACTTGCCCCACCACTACCACCCACGCCAAACATGTCACAGCTTGTCGCCGCCACCGCCTCCGCTGCTAAACTATTGCGTCATCCTCTATCCAACTGTTGAGTGAATGATCGAAACCGTAAATTTTTTTCCTCGTCTTTTCAATACTTTTTCCACGAGATAGTTGTCGGAATTCGCGGTTTTCTGTAATTCTTGTTCGTAAAATGCCCACATAATGGGCATACCGTATATATTTTCAAGCATATACGTATTTGGATATACTATTTGAACACGAACGATTTTGAATAATTCGTCCAATTGGGCGTATAACCTTTTTGAAGAATATGCCTCACCTTGGAACTGCGAACAATGTGAATTTTCGCGGTTGAACGCATTTTCCCCAACGATTCGCACGATAAATTCGACGTAGAATACGCCTTTGGTTCTGTTTCTTCACCTCATTCGGTTTGAAATTAATTGTTGTATGTTTGGTGTCATTGTAGTTTTTCGTGATTTCCGGCAGTATGTCTATCCACTTGTATGTTCCGTTCAAACTAAAGTATTTGTATGATTGGGACTCCAACGTTCTGATTACGCGCTTGGCTATAGCGGCTTTCATCACCGTAAACGTATTCTAGTGATTGATTTGGCGTCCTTCCAATGAACTGAATGAATTTGGCATCGAAAAATTCCGTACTTCGATCGGTTTGCAGATTTTTTAGACACCGTTGTATGATCCAATATATCATTGAACATTTTGGTTACTTCCTCGCCCGTTTTAGATTTTAGAGTCCACAAAAATTTTGAAAAACAGTCGATGACGACCATAATCATTTTAAAATCCCTATTTTCTGAGGAAACATTCTCATTTCGGCCAAGTCCATTTGCCATAGATCGTCCAAGCCTCCAATTACCGTAGGTCGTCGAAAATAATTTTTCTAGCCGGTTTATGGAGTTCTGCAACGACTTGAGCTTTCGACATTTTCTACGAGAATGTTCGATATCGTAGGAATACATTGTATTTATTCTTTCTCTGATTTCAATTAGGTGCGTGGACAATTCCGTCATTCTACCCTCCAAAAGATGCATATGAACCGAATGTTGTTTTCGCTTCGCACTCATATCGGTAGCCATTTTCTTGATGGCGTTCGATGTTGACGTGTCTCGTACAGATACGCGAGTCGAAATTTATTTATTGTGTTAAAGAAGTGTTCTCTTCGTTTGCAGAATGGCATCGTTCATGGATTTTAGCGAGATTTCAGTCGATGTGGCAACATCGCATTGCAGTTGAGACTTTAATTCAGACCCATTTCTTGGTAGCCGCAACACTATCGAACGTGAGATCTCTTGAATTACATATTTTGAAGTTATCCATGTCGATATTGCCTTCAGGGGTGTGCGGTAGAGAGAAAGTACGAGACAACAGCGGTAGTTCCCTCTTACGCCCCTACCACCACTACCACGAACGATGACAGAATTTGTCGTCACTCATGATGTAAAGGAGCTAAATGCGCATGTCATTACTCTATTATACCGGCTTCACGGAGTTCTTTGATGATGACGACGATTTCGTTTTGATGCAAATAATCATTTCCAGCCATCTGACTGGCTATCAGAAGTCTCGAACGATCCACCAATTTGTTGGGATCGTTCAAATAGACGTTATTCATTAGGTTGCTCTTGTTTACCAAATGATTGGTGTTTATACCCTGATCGGCGCGTTCTCTCCTCATAAAATATTTTATAACGTGTGTATATTTCCAGCATTGAGTGCCTTTCAAACGTCCGTTCGCGCTTCTATGACATCCAGGCAACTCCAATATGTCTCGGTAGGCGTTCAAGTCATCTCCGCTATAGTCCCGGGGCCTGGTGTAGAATATCAGTTGATATAGTTTGGGAGTTGATTTAAATTGTTGAAGTCCCGTTTCGATTTATCCTTCTTCAAAGCGGATTGACTTGGATCCCAAAAACCAGCTGGGAGAGCTGACATACACAGGTCCATATACCTCATCTATACGTTTATCATCTCTCCAATGTTAGCGATGTATTCACGTGACATGACGGGATATTGGTTAAGTTGTACGTTCATTAGAGCTGCGGAAAAATTCCGTGGCAACATGCGGTCATCGTCAGAATAATATTCTTCGTCACTGCTTCTCTTGCTTTTGAGTATTCTCTTCTTCTTCTTTTGCTTCTGACTCATTCTCCTCTTCACTTTCAGGTTTTTGCTGCTGTTGCTACTTCTTCTTGACTTTCAGAATGGATTTATTTAGGGTTTTCGATGTCTTGGCAATTTGTTAAAGCAGTTGAGATATCGGTTTGACGAATTTCAGGGCTGGGCACCTTTTCCTTATGCTTCGTCGCATTTCTGTAAATTTTTTGTCGCGCATCGCTTTAACGACCCTCTCGTCCGACATCTCGACGCTGAATGACGTGGCGTGTCACGTAGCTATATTTTTATATACATGTCAAAGTTTCTGCGGTACCTGCCATTGTTCAAGTCAGAGTCTTTGGCATCGTGTTGGTGGCTTTGAGACCAACATTCCGAACACAGATTTGTTCAATTGTTTGAAAGTCATGTCGGGGAAAATGTGCTCATCGAAAACGTGCCGCAAGTTGATTTCGTCCTGTTAGAAGACCGCAATCATACTGCAGTTGTCACGTATCAGCTGTTTGGATACTTTCGAATAAGTCTGACACAGATAAATGGCATCGATGTGTTTGTGTCTGCACATTGAGGAATATTCTTGAATTTTCTGTTGTCTCAAAATTTTTGGTGGCGAGCGTGTGCTCCTGCTGAACGATTGTTATTTATCTCCACTTAAGTGGCTGCCCTTTTCAGTCCTTTGGCCTCCTTTGGACTCCATTTCCTCTTGGGTGAAAACAATTTGGAAATTATATTCTTATATTTACATGACTTATTACCATTGATATTTCCGTTGAGTAGTTTGTGTGCATTGGTGAGTATTGAAATCGTCTTATAGTTTGAGAAATCTTGATTGGTGTTTAAGGGCTGCTTTTTGGTTAGGACCATCGGTTATTTCAAATGAATCTCTCTCCAGCTTCAATGCTCCGCCTGCAATGTTTATAGGCTCTCTGCCAATGAAATACTTTGATCCGTTAAGATGAATGCCATAACAGTCGTTCCAACCGTCCTCAATCTCAAATATGAGTACAGACCACTACCTCATTGAACCTCAGCTGGAATCTATAGAACTGGGTGATGTCATTGCTGTGACGTCAGTCTCCATGTTGGTGTACGAGGGTGAAGGTGTGCTCAACACCATGTATGGGCATGCGCAGTAAGGCCTCATTCAAACGACATGTTATCGAAAAAATCGCAAAGTCCCTGAAATCGTCTTCCACATTGAAACGGGCCGCATCTAATGCCCTGAAAGTGGCACGAGTGGACATCAAGAAATTGGGTGGAAAACGACGAGCTGAAGTACCCCTTTCGAAGCAAAGTCAGGTGGTGTTTTATCTCTGATACCAATATTCGCCGGTCTTAGTGCTCTAGGTACACTGAGCGATGGAGCATCAGCCATTGCTAAAACGGTCGTGGATGCTAAGAATGCCCAGAATAAATTGGAAGAGGATAAACGTCATCACAAGGGCATGGAATCCATGGGCAGGGGGTTTCACGGGAGGAATAATGCTGAAAGAAAAAACTCTCATAAAAGCTAGCCGATAGAGCGCTGTAGGAAATCGATTTTGTGCGATATGCCAAACAATTGAAAATATTGCACTTTTGAAGCGTGTTCATGCGCGACACCCTGCCATCTAGCTGACCTCGGGAAGCTTATAGAAGAACCAAGGACAAAGTGGAGTATTTCAATTCGTTTGGGAATTTGAAACCGATGCTGGAATTGGTCAGATATTTGGATAACGGCGGCGGCGGCAAAGTCAAGATTTTCTACAACAACCGTTAATATCAGACTTATAATGAAATAAATTGCGGTTATCCCTGTTTGAAATTTCCAATGTCTGAATGAATAATGCATGATTGAAAGTGTATTCAAATGTTGTCACAGTGTCCATGGTGTCATTCATCATCATGTCGCTGTTGCTGAGAGTAAACAGTAACAATCACGTATTCTCCATTTGGCTCTGCACCCCTATCGAATTGAATGCGAAAAAAGGATATGTCTATGGCGCTTAGATCTTCTCACTCGTACAATACCATACCAAACATGAAGAGGGTCAAAAATTCCGCTATTACGATACGATCTAACGTGTTGCGTACCATTGAATTTCCACGGGGGTGTTATGAAATTGCCGATATTGAGGCGTTCATACAGGAAGAGATGGCGCTACCTGTGGAAGACCGCTGAATTGCATTCTCTCTCAAACCCAACCAACAGTAATACGTTAAAGTGCGAAATCTGCAGTAAATACTCTGCCATTTCATTCGTGGAGATGGATAGCATAGGCGTTACATTGGGATTTTCTCCGAGGGTGCTTCAACCGAACGAGACGCATTCTTGCGATCTACCTGTCAACATTATAAAAGTGTCGACATTATGTTTCGGGTGCAGTATTACTTCGGAAGCCTTTGATGGTGACACGCCTGCGCCCACGATCTATGAATTTTCCATAGCTTCCGATCCCGGTTACGCGATAGACGAAAAAACTTCGAATTCACTCTATCTACCTGTCATAACGCAACGTGAAATCCACAACATCCGGTGTTGGCGCTCAATCAAGAGGGTGGGCCTATGGATTTTCAAGAAGAAAAAAGTTCTTTGGTTTTGGAACTCAGAGTCGCGAGAAACAAATGGGGTTAGTTATAGACAGTGGCAGAGGCAGCGGTAGTTATGAAAGGGGTAAGAGTGACGTCACGGCGTCAGTATTGCAGAAACCTTCAAACGAGCAGCAGCAGATAACCTATTTGAATCAAACTTTCCTCCGTGCTCTCGTTTTGAAATTGATTCATCAGAATAAACTTCAAAACAAGAAGAGGCGACGGCAGTCTCAGAGCCCATTTTCGATTTGTACCGGTCTCCGAAATTCGACGGGTCCATTCATAAATCCGAATACAGAACATATACCGCGTTCAATTGCAATGATATCGTGGAATTTTAGATCAATCAGGTGGACCCGTTTTTTGCCATGAGTGCATCACTGCTACTGATAAGGTAGACTCGAATTGAATGGTGGTGGAGCTGTCGTTACATTGACCCTCAATGTAGGCGCTTTCTTTTCCGATTCTTGCACTTATAGCGAGAGCTCTCGGAAAATTGAATCGGTTCGAGATCCGAGAATTGTGAGCACCATGCGAGCCCTATTTTGTTACGAACCTGAAGATTGCGTCATTATTCGTGAGACAGGTAATAATGCGGTGGAAACGACTACAGCTCGAATTGTGATCGATAGTATCGAATCGAAAGTCACATACATTTTCCCCAATGCAGAAATAAATAAAAAATTGATGAAGTCCACACAGACAGATAGACCTATATTGATATTCTTTCGGAAATGGGAATCGAACGAATTGCCTTCGATTACGCAAAATGCTCAACGTGAAATATGGTCGGTCAAGACGAGTACCAGTGTTGAAAGGCCACGCTATGTCCACGTGTGTTTCCAAACTAATGAACGAGATAACCTTTCCGTCGATCCTACCACCTCTCAACATGTCAACATTCAAAATATCTGTTTGTCTTTGAACGACAAATATTGGCCCAACGAACGTCTACACTTGAATTTCGACAAAAGTCACTATACCGAAGCGCATTTCAAGTATATTCGGAATTTCTCGACAGCTATGCGAATTCCATGGAAAAGTCTCACTTTTGGATTTGGATTTTGGATTTTCAAATATCACGTCCTATTCGTCATCGAGTGTTCGAAACAGAAAGAAACTATGAAATCCGGTAGGGTTGACGTACGATTGGATATCGAATCGAGCGAGGGGTTCCCCAACTCGTGTCTATTGCATCATCGGTCACGATTACTTGATGGAATATCATCCCCTCTCCGAGGCGATGAGAAGCCTGACATAGATCGCTACGACGCGGCGGCGAAGTTCATTCATTCAACATCCAGCCATCATGCGTATGGCATTCGTTGATATTCAAGCCTCCCAAGTCAATGGCACCTTCTATCAAAAGGAGATGTCATAATCGAGGGCAGCCAGCGGCACAACTTTTCATCCAAGACACCTGTTCCCTATACCAACCTGGATGCCGAAGACCTTCGCACCGTGCGATATTTGGAAAAAACGGTGCATGGTGTTCCACACGACACCGGCTACATAGCATACGGAGAAATGGACGACATCCTACTGAGACATATATTCTACCAGGCCGACCGTATATATGTGAGAGAAAACCAAAAATACGATTTCCTCAAAGAGAAATGGCTGGAAATGGGTTCGTCATACCAAGTTGAAATCTACGATGTGGCCCAATACGATTCGAGTCAATGGTCGACAGAGAAATTCGAGCCCACCCTGGTCCACTGCCCCTACCACAATAGCGGGAAACTCATGTGTTCCCAGAGGAATACCCAATGTCTTCACAAATGGCTATGTTCATATATTTTACCGAATTAAGTTTATTTTAGAATTGTTTTTATAGGGAATGAATATGTATGTGTGTATTTCAGTGTTTCTGTCCATCTCCTTTCTCCCTCTTTCTTTTTTAGGTGGGGTTGAGTACCAAATTGAAAAAATAAAATTGAAAAAATTAAGTTGAGAAAACAAAAAGTTGAAAATACTTGAGAATAAAAATAGTTGAGGAATAAAGTTGAGAAAATCCCAAATTTGAAATAAAAAACAAAGAATGAAAAAATCAGAGATATCTCTCTCTCTCACACCCACACACGGTATACGTAGCTTACGTCACGTACACCGTGTGTTTATTAAAAAAAAAGTCAGGGTTTGAGTCTCTCCATTCATTTATTTTTACTTGCTGAAAATTCCCAACTTTTCACCATAGTTTTTGAAAAGGGAAATTTTCCAAAGTGAAAAAAATTATATTTTTAACAACACATGAGGCATAGTATTGGTGGGGTGCGGTGGTGACGTCATCCCTCTGCTCCCTGGAACACATCTCATCACTGCACTTTGAATCATCCATTTTTAAAGTAGAGCTGATATTTTTTTATGATGGTGTCGTCGTCGTCTTCGAGGGGGCAGGTCTGTGGTGAAGAATAACTTTCGATGCCCGTGTTCGATTCAATGGAATCAAGATTGATCATCCCTCCATCTTTGAAAAAAAACCCTACGCCTCGTACATAATATCTCGGGACGTCTACGTAGAAGATGGTGTTCAGAAAAATCACTACTACCATTTAAATCTTTTCGATTTTGATGGCGTGCTAAAATTCTAAATTTCTTAAACTTGTTTTCTTATGAAAAAAAAATCATTGTTGGAACTCTGACTTTTTGAAAAAAATCTCCCGTTTTCTTATACAGTGTCTGCTCCCAGGTGTTGTTATAAAACCACCCCCCGATCCAAAAGTTATGGGTTGCTCCCACTCAGGGGGGGTTTTTAATAATGTACTAACCACTACCCAAAAGGGTAGATGGCCGGTGGTTTTTAAAAATTTTAAAATTGTATTGAAAGGGGGCTTAATCCGGGGTTGTTAATCAAAGAGATTTGAATAACATGAAGAAAATCAAGAGCGGGTTTAGTCTTCCTCTCTACCCTGAGATGTTGAGCGAGGGGTTTTTCATTTATAATTCAGAAAAGGGGGCCCTTTTAACTTTG